>JACXGK010003817.1:0-42654 GCA_016801125.1 Novumbra hubbsi
ATGCTGTCTTCATGTGTAAGACCCAGACCCTTTCATTACCTTACCAATGCTGTCTTCATGTGAACGACCCAGACCCTTTCATTACCTTACCAATGCTGTCTTCATGTGTAAGACTCAGACCCTTTCATTACCTTACCAATGCTGTCTTCATGTGTAAGACCCAGACCCTTTCATTACCTTACCAATGCTGTCTTCATGTGTAAGACCCATACCTTTTCATTACCTTACCAATGCTGTCTTCATGTGTAAGACCCAGACCCTTTCATTACCTTACCAATGCTGTCTTCATGTGTAAGACCCAAACCCTTTCATTACCTTACCAATGCTGTCTTCATGTGTAAGACCCAGACCCTTTCATTACCTTACCATAGCTGTCTTCATGTGTAAGACCCAGACCCTTTCATTTCCTTACCAATGCTGTCTTCATGTGTAAGACCCAGACCCTTTCATTACCTTACCAATGCTGTCTTCATTTATTTTTTTGTTTTTATTGGAAGAGAGAGAGGGGAAAGCTGAAATAGCAGCAGAGCTTCATGTAACCCCACGCTGCTTCATGATACTGGTACTGGACAAGGTGTTTTTGGCCCCAGGACATCCTTTGGCAGAACTATTCCACTGGTTAGATGTTATGAAACCACATCAGAAACCACATCTATTGACTTAGAAGTCAAAACAGGCGAGAAAAAAAGAGAATAAACCAGTTCTGCTATTTCTGTCTTGTCGCGATTGTTGAGCACTGCACGACTGGGTTTTATTCTCGTACAGGCGATTTTCCTGCTGCGTAAATCAGATTGACAGCTAGTGAACGCAAAGCTGGGAAAGGCGTGAGGATCGCATTGGTCTGTAATTGCAGTGGCCTCCCAGTAGGCATCCAATTCCCTGCTTAGAACACTAGAGAGAGAATGTTAATGTGTTGTTGGTGAGAACATCTGTCTCAACTCAGTAGCTGCCAGGTCGACTATTGCAACAGGAACGACAACCATTACAACATGAACAACATCCATTACAACATAAACGACAACCAATGCAGCATAAACGACAACCATTACAACATGAATGACAACTATTACAACGTGAATGACAACCATCACAACATGAACAACAATGACAACCATTACAAAATGGACAGCCATCACAACATGAACAACAACCATTACAACATGAACCACTACCAATACAATATGAATGACTACCAATACGACATCAGCAACAATCAGTTCAACAGGCTCCATTACATCCGACTCATTGTGTAAAATACAAAACGAGTAATAATTAGCATGGTTCCAAAATGCTTGGTTGTATTTCGATACTGGACCCTTAACCGGCCCAGTAGCAGCATTCTGACACATGGAATTGGAGGTGGTCCATACAGCCCACGTCTGTCAAAGCTGCATTCTGTTTCTTTCTCAAGTCCTGAAAAATATCTTTGGCCAGAGGGAGCTATCTCTTCTGTAAGTTAATTGTATTGTCAACAATCTACATGACCCTCCACATTAGACAGTGCCAAAGCCTTGTATATTTGGCTCAGATAGCTAACGTCACATGTGGTGTGTTTACACATGGTCACTTTCACACCACTTGACAACCTTTCGCAGGATTTGCTCATTGGCAAACAGGTGTTGAATCTTTGCTAGGGACATCTCTATTCGCTGCTTCAAGCTTTATGATTACAGACAGAGGGGTACAAAATGTTCCCTATTCTTTATTTGTTTGGTACCAATGTACTGCCCTTTATAGAGGGCCATTTGGGGCAAAGACACAGACTTTGCTTCATCTTCCCCTAGAATAATTTTACCTCATCCTGCTAACAATTGGACAGCTAATTAAGACGGCTAACAATGGGACAGCTAATTAGCATGGCTGACAATGGGGCCGCTAATTAACACAGACAACAAAGGTAAAGCTAATTAGCATTGGAACCGCTGGTGCTTCCGCGTTATAGCTGCCGTTAGGAGTTATAGCTGCCTCCTTGAGCACCTGGGCCTATCAGTTACCCCGTGACAGGTAGCTCAGGTGGCGGGGCGAGGGCTTGGCCCGGGGGCTCGAGCCGGTTATGAGATCTGAGGGCTTCGGTTTCACAGTTTTCACCTAAGTTCTGATGCCTGGAACCGTCAGCGGCAACTCTATCCCTTGGGAGCAGGATGTCATGTAGATTGTTGGCTTCTAACACACGTCCTCCTCCGTTTGATTATGTGTCATGTTCGTTTTCCAGATCCCAGGGTTTCATTATAGTTACTCATTAGACAGATGACTGATGGGATATCGTGTTATTGTGTTTTGTCTTTCCCATTGGTTCTTACTGCAGCTTAAGGAGAGAATAAGATTTCTCCCAGGGATCCACATCCCAGAAGCATGAATGTCTAAACATTCTCCCGTTGTTTCGGTGTCATGACATGAAACGCATCGAATCGGCGGTTCTGTGAGAAACCCTGCCGCGTCACTACGGCCGCTGTCGTGTTTTAATTACACCTCCCTCGGCCGTCCGTGGCCCATCCTCGCGGCGCCGGGGGTTCCAGGGTTCAGGGTCGGCCCCACAACGCCATCTCATTCCCCATCGGCCACTTTAATGGATTGTGTGGGCGACCGGCCAGAGCGTTTGCGTGCTAGGCATTTTCTCATGTTTGGTTCTCTCCCACAGAGGTCAGCCTCCTCCTCCTCCGCTAGTTAGCATTCTGCTGTCAGTCAGTTAGCCGGCCGCTCTGCTCTCCTCTCGACAGCCCTGACTCTCTTTAGCAACAGCTGCTGCCAAATAAACAACCCTGTGTCGTTGGACTTATTTTACACGCATCAAGGACCGTGTCCCAAATAGCACCATATTTTGTTTTAGGCCAGCCCCGGTCAAATGTAGTGCACTAAATAGAGTGTGCAAATACATAGGGAATAGGATTTCATTTGGGAAGCGCATAAGACATCCGCTCTTCATTCACGCAGAAAGGCAGTGAACTCCCTGACATGTTTATTTAAAGGAATAAACGTTGGACAGTCAAGAAAGAGCCTCACATCACAGTAATTGTGAGGATTAGCAGATCTTCCCCTTTCTGGAAGTAGAATTGTGTGCTGGTGCTTTTCAGGGGGGATGGTGTTCATTAAAAACACAACAAACAACAGATTGTTGGCAGTAGAATAAATGCTAACAAGGACAGCATGCATTCACGGACTGGATAACAGACAGACAGGTGCAGTCCTATTTCTCAAAGATCTAGGAACATAGGAAGTACTATTGGAAGTACCATACCATAGGAAGTACAATACCATAGGAAGTACCATACCATAGGCAGTACCATACTGAAGGAAGTACCATAACGAAGGAAGTACCATACCGAAGGAAGTACCATACCGAAGGAAGTACCATACAATAGGAAGTACCATAGGAAGTTGCATGTTTACACTGTAGCTCTGTTTCAGCATTCCATTTTCAACACTCTTTTTGAGAGAACTTCAGTAAAGAGATATTTAGTAAGGGGCAACGTTTTGCTAGCTAGCCAACTAAGGAATTTGTTTTCTTTCAATATAATTTGATCTCTCCCCTTGGGATGTGTGTTCTTGTGCAAGGTCTACCAACAGTTGAGGTCAACGGAGAAGCTGATTGGTTCATTACTTTATATATTTTTGCGGTTTCCATTAATCAATAAGTATAGTGGTGGAACAAACAGAACTCATCTCTGGTAAAGATTCAATAATGGTCAGCTCACTTCGGGCCATTCCTGTGGATGGACATGACAAATTGATCTCTCAAAAGTACTTTCCTCCCTTCACTTGGCCCCTACTCCTGACCTTTCGTTCAGACGCTTTTCCAACTCTTTCTACTCGTCTGTCGAAGTCTGTCAGTGTAGAAGACTCAGGAGTTTGTTCCCTCCGGAGCAAAATAATTAAGGTATAGACAACCTGCTGAGCAAGCAGCACGAGAAGAACCAGAACGACACATCTCAACATCGCATGTCCCGAGTTGCTGTGATGTAGCAGCCCTTGATCATAAACTAAGGGGAGAAAATAATTTGCCATACACATAATATAGTACTGTATTCCCATTTTCTCACATATATCTGAGATTTTCACATAATTCTTTTTTTCGTTATGGGATTACGCCCTCCTCGAGTCTCTCACGGCCCAGAATGAGTTAAAGTCTCATAATAATGTGTTATCTCACTTTAATCTGCAGCATGTCGGAGGACACATTCATCTCGGCCGGGAGTTTAAACAGATCACCACCACACACCCTGTCGCTCTCTAACTTGTTCACCCCTGCTCTCGCTCCCATATCTCAATGTTACCTAAACTCCGAAATGATCCCATAATCAACAAGGCTGACGTCAATGTTATCATCTGCGGTAATCCTTCCAGGGTGTCGGTGTGTAATGCGCGCTACTCTTGACTGCGTCGTTAGCAGGGATAATAAACGTGTTAATTTGGAGGGAAACTAAAGCATCTGAAGCGACGTCATGGTCACCTGACACTGAGGATGTAGCAAGGTCAGGGGTCGTCACAAAATCCATGCTGTTACTAACTCCGGCCATGTCAAGTGGAAGTAGACCAGGCGCTCGCTAATTACTTGGATACAGGAGCTGTCGATTCTCATCTGTCTTGGTCAGGCTCAGTCGCCTTTTTGGTTTAGAATGTATATGTCAAGCTTGGCTTACATTTGTGACCTGAAATTGCAACATATTTTCTACGTACTTAGGTTTCTGTTTGATTAGATTCCTCTTAGCGTTTGTGTGCCTATATAAGATGTGGTCTCACCATTAAGGCCTTCCGCGGACTTAAAGTGCTCTTCTTGAGTGGTTCTCCAGCCTGCTTGACCGTTTTCCCTCACCCTCTCAGGTGGTGGTTGGCTAAAACATCTTTTGATACTTCAGAGACTGCGATTGGCTGAGTTGCTTCGTTCAATCGTTCAATGGTTCAATGGTTCAAGGGGTTCGGTGGCCAGGTACAGTGGAAAATAAATCACCTGAATACATTGATTGGTTAGAGGTTTAAAGTGTCTCTTTACCAGCTGCTTTGCATCCCATATTACACCCTATTCCCCCAAGCACACTCCTATGTAGGGCCCCTGGTCAAAAGTAGGGCACTATGTTTGGTTAGAGGGTTTTATTTGGGACACATCCTTAGTTCCGTTGACAGTTCCCTGTCTTTGTTTGGTGCCACAACAATGGAGCTATTGGTTTGTTTCTGCATTACCTGCCACCCTATCCCTCGCTTTAATAATTAACCCCATTCTTCAATCAGTCGTTATTGTTTATTGGCTGACAGGGTGAGGCTGGAGCCGTGTGTCTGTTTGTTGACGCGAGTGTCAAACGGCGGCCCGCTTGGCTACCTGGTGGTGGCTGTGACCAGAGAGTTCTTCCCCTGAACGGCTACCTGACTGGATAACTACCTGGCTGACTGGATAACTAAAGAACTGACTGGGGAACTAATGAACTGACTGGATGGCTAATGAACTGACTGGATCACTGATCAACTGACCGGATAACTAAAGAATATACTGAATAACTAATCAACTGACTCACTGGATAACTAATGAATTTCACCAAATTGAAAATGAACTAACAAACTTACTGACTGGTGAACTACTAAACTAGGCTAAATAAATATCTATGTAAACAACTAGCTGACGGGAAAACATATTCGGACTGAATAACTAACCAACAAACTGCCTGACTGGATACCTTTAACTGCCATTAACTGGAGCAGACAGCATCTCTGGGCCGTAAGTTACTGATTAATTGACATCAATGTTCGCTATGGGTGTATTTGATGGTACCAGGCTATTAGGACAAAAGCGTTTTAAGATGTATAACTAGATTAACCCACTACAAAAATACTTGGGTCTGGGCAGGAGGTTTTCTTTTTTATGTCCAACTTTTGTCTCCTTGACATCAGATGCTTGCAATATTTGATTGGTACGGTTTTGTTGACACTAATTGTGATTGGAAGTCATTAATTAGCAAGTGTTGTGTATTCATTGAGGAGCATGTGTTTTTATCCATTTTCTTAGAGTCACAGAATTATGTAAGAGAAAGTGTGACCATGTTCTTAGTGTTTACACTTAGACCAGATAGGGCACAGTCATGCATGACATTCATGTTGTCCACTGGTTGTTAAAGGGGCCAAAACAAATCTGCAAAAAACAATGAGCTGTTTTGCGTGTCTCGATATGAGCGCCATGTCATCCAAACCACACGCTTTCCAACATGGAATTTCATGGCCCATATGATAGGGATTCTACTTATAGATTTTGCACATACCAACAACATATTATACATAAAAAATGATTATGCTCGAAAGTCCTAGACTGCATTTTTAAGTTATATACTGCCTTTTTAAGGAAAACATACTTAACTGGAATTTAATAATTCTACACAGCTTAATTCAGAACTGCAACTTATCACCAAGCTACTGCTAACTATAGCTATATTAACTATAGCTACATTACCTATAGCTACATTAACTATAGCTACATAAACAGTTACCTACTGCTAACTATAGCTACACACCGAACATCAAAGTAAGCAATTGAAATCACAGGCTGTTCCAAGTTGTGTGAATTTCATCAGGGCCACTCATAACGTTAAAGAGGTTCCTAATTGGATACAGGTCTGGGGAACTTGAGGGCCAGCCAATGGCATCGATGCCTCTTCCTTAAATTTTTGGGTGTATTGTATATTCTGATCTTCAATTTTTTATCACGGCCTTGTCGCAAACCAGGTTTGGATACGTGTTTCCTCCCAGTGTGTGAAGCATCTATAATGGGTGTTTTTTCTGCCCAATATCCACATGACTTTGATAAAAGAAAGTTTGTCTTCACCTTTTCCCTGCTTAGGCAAGAAATCCTGATCAATTTGAGAAGGGCTAGTCTGCAGCACCTTAACAATGAATGTAGGCGCTCTGTGATTTGTGTCCCATGCTTGATTGTTGTCTAATAATAATAAAATCGTTGTCATACAGTGAGATAGTTCTGCTGGAAACAGAGTCCCCACGCTGGAGGAAATATTTAGCATGTTACCATGAAGAGAGTGTGGTGTGGATGAATAAATAACACCGATTTTTGCTTTGAAACAGAACACTCGCCCCAAGGGACTAGGGTGGATTTAATTCAATTTACAGGCACACCGATCTGTTGTTGAACACTGGGATTCTGGTAATATTTGTTAGTCACCCCATTACAGTCCACTTTGTGTTCATGACTAGCAGCTGCATTTGGGCTGGACCCATGTGTGAATTACATTCAAAAGCATCAGTCCTGTTGTTTTCCAGGGCAATTTGTGGCTATTATTTCCATGCACAGTGTAGAGTGTGTTGGGGATGCTTCTACATTCAGAGGGTTGATGTTTATTGTTTACACCACCTGTGCAAATTCCAAGTTACAGTACATTACTTGAACATTTTATTTTACGATAATATGTGTTGCTTTAGAAATCCAGGCGTTTGCCCCGTACCGCTGCAGATTAGCAGACACAGATTTGCAGAACTGTTATTTAACAATCCGCCATTTAAACCCTAAACCTCTCTCCGTGGCACTTCAAAGTCAGTGGAAGAGCCCCGGTTTAATTTGTTCTGGTACTAATAGTAAGGCAGCAGTGGGACCGGTGGGTGTGTCGTGTACGTCTGAGAAGAACGGGCTCCCTCTGAAGTTTGGAATGTTGGCCGGGTGTTTACAGACCCGCCAGAGTGTCCCCTGCCGAGGAGATACCTGCCAGATCCTCACAATATAAATGACTGTTTCCGTTGTACCGCCAGTACCCTGTGTACCCTAGTGAGCCACCTTGGGCCGTGATAGGAAATGCCGTACCAGGGGAACCAGCCTGCCGAAAATGGGTTGGATTTCTTGGAATTAAGGGTTTGCTCTCAGTTTGACATCCTGAATCCTTCAGGACAGGATTTGTGGAAAACCAGGAGGAGGGATATTGTAATCCTAACACGGACTGCCGCTCGAGTCGTTAAGATCCGGCACGTTGTACTGTGTCGAGGTGGAATAAATTGTTGTGAAGGTTTTACGTGGCCTAACGGAGAAATCTAGCGTGGTTTCTGATGATCAATGCGCCTGTGTCATGAGGGAGAAAAGCAGAGGTCACACAGGAACCCAACTGGGACCTTGGTTGTTTGACTATTTAAATGGTCAGCACTAATGCAGCCGGTCTTCAATAGCTGTTGATACTATCCTTGTCAGTCTCTGTCTGTATCTCTCTGTCTGCGGGACTGTGTCTGTCTGTCTGTGTCTTTCTGTGTCTCTGTCTCTGTCTGTGCCTGTGTCTCCGTCTGTCTCTGTCTGTGTCTCTCTGTCTGCTGGACTGTGTCTGTCTGTCTGTCTGTCTGTGTCTCTGTCTGTGTTTCTGTCTCTCTTTCTCTGTGTTTCTGTCTGTTTCTTTGTTCCTATCTCTGTCTGTTTCTGGCTGTTTCTTTGGCCATAGAAACATAGAGTATAGCAGAGGGGGATCGGGTCAGGGGTCAGGGGTCGTAGGGGTCAGTAGGGGTAAACGTGGGGTTAGGGCTTAAGCCTGCTGATGATGACAAACTGCTGATGAAAATCCAAGGCACTGTGGCACCTCTAGGTTTAGATAAACCTAGAGGTTTACACTACCTAGAGGTTTACACTACCCCCAACACACACTCCTACCCCATCACAGACACACAAATACACTACCCCCAACACACACTCCTACCCCATCACAGACACACAAATACATTACCCCCAACACACACTCCTACCCCATCACAGACACACAAATACATTACCCCAACACACACTGCTACCCCATCACACACACTAATACACTCCTACCCCATCACACCCACTCTAACACCTCCCACAGACACTTCTACCCTACCACACACACACACCCCACCACACACACTCCTACACTCCTCACACACACTTCTAACCCACCATACACTCCTTACCCACAACATATACTTATCCCCCACCCAAACACACTTCTACCTTCACCAAACTCACTTCAACCCTCACCAAACACTCCCCTTTCCCCCACGGTGTTTGTCAACGGGCGCACTAGGCCACTTCTGGGAATTTCAGTCAGCGGCGAGAGCGGCGATGTCACAGCGTATTTGGCGGAGCTCCACATCAAAGTCGCGTTGCCGGCGGAAACGGCCCCGACCACCCCTTGGAGACAAAGCACAACAGCATGCCGCAGCAAATCAGCCCTGCCTTTGATGTCGTCTGAGTACCAACTGGCCCCCTCCTCCCGGCATATTACAGTGGAACCACATGGGCCCCGGTCAAAAGCAATCTTCTGTATAGGGAATAGGTTGCCATTTGGGACGGTCCTTTGGGAGTTTTGATCCTGTCCTTGGAGAGCAGAATTTCCTCTGTCTTCTGCATGGCCTCCATTAGAGCACTACAGGTTCATTAAGGAATTTAAATGCTTCCATATATCCTGCGTCCTCTCAAAGGGGGGGTGTGAAACACCGCAAGTACATTCAACATTTGTTTTTTTATCCTGTTTCCTTCTTTACTCAACCCTCTCCTCTGGTTTTCTCCCCTCTTGATTTTAAACACAATAGCACGTGAGATTTATAGATCACTTTCCCAGTTGCCTCAGAAATCAATAGGGGCTTTATTGGTGTAAACTGTTGAAACGGTTGTCAAATCAAACATGTTTAGACAGCAATGGGGATGCAGAAAAAAGGTGACAATAACTGACATGGAAAAATCTGAAATGTCATTCTTGTTTGTAATGACACTCCTGGACAAATTCAGCTGAGAGGTCTACACTCTGTATGTTTTTGCCAAGGAAACTGCAAATTTCTTCCTCAGCAGATCAGGTCAATAAATCTACGCAACCTCCAGGAAATACGTATATCTTAACGAATCCTTTAGAGCAGTAAGTGTTTTTCATTTTTAACTCATCTCTTCTTTCTCGACATCTCACCTCTCCTATCTGGGCTTCACTCTCCCTGAGGGGATAGCAGTTACCGACTCTGTGTTTGCTTTGTTTTTGTTGGCGCTCTTCTTTCTTTGGCCCTCTCTTACTCTCTTACTCTCTCTCTCTGTCTGTCTCTCTCTGTCTGTGTCTCTCTCTCTCTCATCTCTCTTTCAGCCACTCTCTGCATACCTGCCAATTGAAGAGCTAGGTCCAGTGGAGGAAGACCTGCAGGGAAGACAGGCTGTGACATGGCAGCCCTGTAAGGAGGATTACTACCGATGCCTTAGCGACATACGCCGGGACTACTTCCACAGTTACAACAACACAACGATGGAGAGCTTAGAGGTGAAGGGTCAACATTATGGGACAGTCATGGGCCTAATCTTGAAGCCTGATTCCTCTCTAAGTTTCTTCCTTGCCAATAAACCAACCTCCCCCACTTCCTACTCTGTCACAGTTTGATGTTGGTAGATAATGTTACCTCAGGGCTTTAAGGAGGTGAAAACTATCATCCTGAGGTTGATTTACTCCTGGTTATTATAACACCCTCCTTGTCCTCATTTGCTCCTCACAGAAGTTAAGAAAATAATTCATATAGTATCAGCTAGTATCTGTCACAGCTGTTAGAGCAGATTTTTGCCTTGTATTTTTAAACTGATGGATCAGGCTGTTGAACTGGTAAATAGTTTGTCTTCTTTGTCTTGTACAGAATACGATGGTACAGAAAGAGATGACTGTTGATCTCACCAAAATCCAACTTGGTGGCAAAAAGCTCCATTGTGAACTAAAGTCTTCTGCCGTTGCATCAGTAAGTCTTAACACTGTATAGTTTTTATTCCATATTTTTAAAGAACGTTTTTGTCACAATTTTTAGGAAATACAACTTATATAGCATTTTGCTTTGTTGACAAAACATGATTCAGGATTTCGATTTGTGTTGGGTTTTTGGACCAATGCTCCAATATATAAATGTGTATGTATTAGGAAACCACTCCTGAAACCGAAGCTGTCCAAGGTTGGACACCAATGTGAGTTAGCTGATGAATGTAATGGCTTTGTCTTCAACAGGGTAAAATGGTGTCATTTTCCAAAGAAGAGAAACTGTCTTCTGAGAAGCCTACAATTGATCTGACTAAAAATGTTCTTGGGCATGTCGGCAAAAATCTGATGTCAACAGACACATCAAACGCTGTAAGTCGACAATTCTAAACTCAACATATATTTAGTTTTCTGCTCTTGTACCTCCACATTAATTAAAGCAAGTTGTTTTTGTACTGATATACAGCATTGCCTTGTTTTCAACAGGGTAAAATGGTGGTAAGAGGCAATCTTTCTGCAGAAGCTGTCAATATCAACAACCAGCATCTCAAGGAAATGAATGCTTCAGCCACTTCAATAGAAGCCGTAAGTCCAACTGCATGTATTCTTTCTAAATACACTGCTCAAAACAAATAACACATCACAGTAATCAATCTGTCCAGTGAATCCATGTCAGTTGTTTACTTTGATGAGTTCCAGCCCTCAATTGGTTAGTGATTTTGACGAGAATTTTGTAATTTAAGTTAAAACCATTTGAAAGATTATGTGCATGAATGTGCCTTCGCCCACCAAAGCAGTAAGGTTCACATCACATTCCCCCCGATTTTTCTCTTTTTATTTTAAAATGATATACCATTTAATATTTGATATTCTGCTCTTTGTCTTGTACAGAATACGATGGTACAGAAAGGGATGACTATCGATCTCACCAAAATCCAGCTTGGTGGCAAAAAGCTCCTCGCTGACAATAAATCTTCAGCGGCCTCAATTCAAGCAGTAAATCGTAGCATTGAATCTTTCACAGCTAAAAATTATTTGTGTTCCCGGACAAACACACCAATCCCTTCATGTGACGCAGAGAACTGGCTTGTATTCAACAGAGTAAGATGGCTGTGATGCCGGTGGCAGTGGATCTGACCAAAAACGTCCAGATAGGAGCCAAAATGCCTTGCACTGAGATAAAGTCAGCGTCTTCAGCAAACTCGGTAGGCCTTTAGCGTATCACTTTGTCGCATTCTCCTCTCCGTGTTCCCTTTTTGTTTTTTATGGCAACGTGCGTTGTATTGAACAGAAAACAACTGTGGAAACGTCCGCGGTGAAAACATCAAACTTGACCAGTGCATCTGACAGACACCTTCTAGCTGGGAGAAACCTCCTGGGGGATACTGAGCTCCTCAACACGATGAAATCCATCACATCCCTGACACAAACAGAGGCAATGACAGTGGCGGCTGCACAGGCGGTAAGTGTGAAATATGCACTAGGCCGCAAAGCTAATAGTTTTATTGCCAAATGATGTGCTTGAGTTGACGCGAGTATTCTGTAAATGTATTGAATGTAGTTCCGTTGTCCCCAACAGAACAGGATGGTTGTTCTGCCTACGGAAGAGGCCAACTTGTCTGAGATTGACTACCTGGTTCCCACTCACGACGAGCGAGGTCAACCAATTGCTGAGTGGAAGAGACAGGTCATGGTACATCAGTTACAGGCCAGGCTACTGGACGAGGAGGACCAGAGGAGAAAGGTGAGGCACTTTGATTGGACATTCCATATCACAGCTCTAATTGGAGATCTCATTTCATGATTGGATTTCAAAAGACTTAAGCCTATCCGATTAAGCCTATTCCTGCTTAAAAAAACTTAATTGGAGATTGTCCATTTTGGACATGCAATGAATTTGTGTTTGAAAGTGGCCTTTTACAGAACCTCCTTTCTCAGACATACCCAAACAATTTACAGTTTTGTTGAAGACATACTGCAAACTTAATTAGTGAACAAATTACCAGTCTCATTAGGTCTGAGGCGTGTCCTGTACATCTCTCCCTGATATGAACTGAACATTAAGGTCTCTGTGCTCTGCACTCTGATCTCTGCGCTCCGATCTCTGCGCTCTGACCTCTGCGCTCTGATCTCCTATACTGCAGGAGAATGGGAGCACGTCCAAAGCAGTGAGCTGGCGGTACTCTCAGACTCACAACGCTATCCTGGGCCCATTTGGGGAGTTGCTTACCGAGGACGACTTGATCTATCTGGAAAAGCAGATCCAAAGTGTGTCCAATCAGAAGAATAGCGAATGTTATGAGACGGAGCTGGCCCGCTTGGCTGAAGAGCTCAGAACCATCCTACCGGCTCCGATAGTCAACATCACCGCCAGCACTCAGTTCAGGAACCCCAACCAGCAATCTCAGGTGATTTAAAAGGATGGGATTAAAGGGATTTCTGGGGGTTTAGGGTTCAATTTATTAGCAATTTAGTCCTTTGTATTTTTATCCAAACTCAGGAGAATTTATGGATGCCATTTTTGTGTCTACATTAAGTTTGACGGAAATGGCTTTAATTGCTAACATGTTGAAGTCAACCGGAGCAGCTAACCTCCTTCATACTGGACAATTATATGCATGGCTCCCGTGATCATTCTCCAGTGTTGTCCTCTGGTTTAATGTACTTTTATCCTAGGCTGGGTTGGACAAAACTGGTTTAAATCATTCTAGGATAGGAGTTAATCTACTTTTTGTGAATCTAAATCGCAAATTTACCGGAGTTGTGTTGCACCACTTAGTTTAAAACCGGATTCAGTGAATCCATGATTCAGGGTAATAAACTATGATTCGAATCAAATACGGTAGCCCATCAGACACATTGTCAGGCAACAACGTTGCTTTAACGTGAAACAATAGTAAACAAAGTAGCAAACTAGCTGCATTTATCTTTCATGAAGTTTTTCGTGGCTTGTAGTTTGTGAAATTTCCTTCAGTTATTTCTGAAGTAGTTAGTTGTGTGATGTTTAGGTTAGCGTGTATTATCTTTGCGTCCCTGGATGACTTGAAAGGGGGGCGTTATTGAAATGTACTGTTCTCATTGTCCTGACCCTCGCAGGCTCCTCTGCCCGTGTGGTGCAACCGGATCTCAGGCATTGTGAAGAGCATGTCTCTCCTGATGACCAACCTGAGCGACGCGCCATATTCCAAGATGCCCAACACGGAGTTGTCCACGGTGTTCACCCTGACCCCCGGCAGACACTCCTCCACCAGGGGGCGCCGTGAGAAGATTGAATCTGAGATCAACCAGTTTGGCGTGTCCGTCCAGAATCTAAAGTCCAACTTTGAAGTTCACGAAGAAGAAGCCGAAGGAGACCTGAACACTATCCTAGCCCCGGGCGATCAGAGGTTAGATGTCACGCAGGACATTTCCAAAGAGACGAATCCAGCTCCCGAAGCAGACCAGAACCGAGACTCGGGCATAGACTATGATAACAATGTGATCGATGTCAGGGAAACCACCAGTCTACGTAAGGAACGCATCGTGGTGCTGTTCCTCGGCCACTGGAAGAAGTCCGCTTACACGGTGACCCAGAAGACCCGGGAGGCAGAGAAGAGAACCAGCGAAGAAGACAACGGGAGGCCCACAGGGAGCGCCGACAAGAAGGGACCCGGTGGCGGGTCGCAGGTGCCTCTGGGACATTTCTTCAAACAAAGGAGCGTCATCAACAAGATGATCTGTGATTGGAGGAGCATGATTTCGAGCGTTCCGTCCAGACAAATCCGTCGCCTCAACCGGCAGCAGAAGCCTTACTCTCCGGAACAGTTTCTCCCCAAGGTCAATCACACGTTCACTCACACTTACACACACTAACACACACTCACACACTGGAGTTGTTAATTGATTTTTGAATGTGGTTCTAGATTTTGAAGTAGGTGGTTATTTCTTGTACGAAGCCAAGCGAGATGACACATTTTCTCATTCAGATTGAAACCTTCATTGTCCCCTCTTGAGAATTGTCTAGTAGCTTTATCTTTGTCTTTGGACTCTCATGGTGGCTCTGATCTCGATTCATCCTTAAGGTTGACGGGGCAACAGTGGACTACGACAGCCTATCACTTGACCTCTTCATGCTCGGCTACTTTCATATCCTGGAACTCGAGCTCCCGGCGGACGAGAGGAAGATGAGACACCTGCTCTGCTTCGAGGTGTTTGACCACGTCGGCCGCTTCACCTGGGAGACAGTCCGGGAGTTCCACAAGGCCGTCCTGCTTGACATCGAGGCTGGGAGGCGCGAGTGGGAGGATGGTTTCGAGGACATCAAGGTCAAGTTCTTTGGGAATGTTTCGACAAGTCCGTCTAAAGTGCCAGGGGTCAAAGAACAACATACACTGCCGGAGGTCAAGCCGTTGCCTAAGGTCATCATTCAAACAGCAACGCCTGACGAGGAGGCTCTGATCAAAGGATCAGATATCTCCAGTTTCAGCAACGAGGAGATATGTAAATACATAGACAGGAGCTTCGCTTTCTGGAAAGAGAAAGAGGCTGAAATTTTTTATTTTGAATAGTAGCTGTTTTCGCTTTTTTGTATAGTTCGTAGCCTGCTGTCATTAAGTTCTAGGTAAGGCGGTGATGGTTGTACTGTACTGTCCTGTACTGTACATTTTATTGTGAATACCTCGGTGTTCTTTACAAATTGTTTTAAGAGTGCATGTTATCTAAAGACAAAGCAGTAGGTGGGCCTGAGATGGGGAACCCAGGTTCCAGAGTGCCACTGTTCGCTATGTTTCTGATTTTACCAGGGAGGATTAAAATATATCGTACATTTATTTAATCGCTGAACTGATTATTGAGCACAGGTGGACAGGTGCAGCCCTTCACTACCAGAACTATAAAGACCTAATAACATTAGGTTAGAACATTAATACAATAAATGAACAGAATTCAAACCTGTACTGTGATTTCTTTTAAGGTGACCCTTTACTCTCTCAGCATTATGTGAATCTATCTATATCTCTGTGTTTATTTAACATCTATGTTTCTATCTGACTTCCATGTCATCAGGTGTCATGGTAATAAACTTCCAATTCTCCTGAAACGTAAGACAGGGTCTCTTGCTCTGCGTCTTTAACAGCAGGGGTTGAGCGGGTTTGGAATCTGACTTTATTCCGGAAGACTCCGGACATCCTAAAAATAGCCCTCTGAAAGACCACCAGAATGCTGCCCCAATGACACTATTCCCTATGTAGTGGACCGGTTCCCCCCTGGCCCCAAGTGAAAACCCATAGGGCTCTGTTTAAACGTAGTGCACTATGTGGGGAATAGTTTGCCGCAACAGTCCTGCCCGAATGACTTGGCTCAAGCAGTTGTCCTCCATACTGCCAAATGCATGTTGTTCTTACTAGATCGTCTCTCAGCCACTCCATTTACAGGAAATATGAGCAACTGTTCCCTTTGTTTGCCTCTTTGGTAAGTATATCGTTTATTCTCTCCATTTCAGTGTGTTTGAAGATAGGGAATGTAATGAGTTTTCCGGAGGAAGTGTGAGAGACATGACATTAGACCAAACGATTAGCTGTGTGACTGTTATTTCCCCATGTATTTCCATCCAATGCTACAGCCTTAGTTATGAGTTATGTAGTTTGCAACAATATCTTTGCCTTGTAACAGTGTTTTACTCTTATGAACTCGAAAACAATTCTATTCAGTGAGTGGGATGTTTCTTTTTTTTTATTTTGGTGCCTTTTCACATTCCCCATTTTTGTGGTGATTATTTTCTAGCAAGCGTTTTTGAACCCACTCTAAAACACTAATGGGGTAGGAAATAACTGTAATGGGGTAGGAAATAACTTGTTTAAGTTGTCACTTCAATATAAAGTCCACTTCAAAGTAATTTTGTTATTTTAAACTTCACAAACAGCCTTTGGCTACCACCTGTTTCCTAAGCTTTGGTTGTTGCTAGTGTTCTATAACGTGCTACATGGATAAACATGACTTCATTCTTGTGTACTCTGGCCAACGTTGAGTTGTTATTGTATAGACTTTGATGATTTGGCAAACTTTTCCTGGGTCAGTATTCACAAAATGGTGGACCGGTTTGGTCAGAGTTACCTCCTATGTCATAATAATGAGGTGAACCTGATCCTAGATCAGCGCTCTTATCTTGTTATTTTGTTTCGAAAACCGCAGGATTCTACAGCGCGGCATTCAACGTTCCTGCAAGCAGCTGCCGATCGGTGTGGAACGGTTCTCTCTCTGAATTCTCTCCCGTCATCTCCCTTTTGAGATTAACATTGACCTCAGTTGTCGAGGTCTGAACGGACCGAGAGGTCATAGATCAGGTGGTCGAAGGGGAAGAACGGCCGCGGCGACCATGGTGCGGAACGTGGACGACCTGGACTTCTGCATGGCCTCCCACCCTCAGACCGTCCTGGAGGGGCTGCGGTCCCTCCGCTGCGACCCCAAACTAGTGGACGTGACCCTGGCCGCAGGAGGCCGCGACTTCCCCTGCCACCGGGCCGTCCTGGCTCTCTGCAGCGTCTACTTCCACTCCATGTTCTCCGGAGACTTTGTGGAGAGCATCTCGGCCCGGGTGGAGCTGTGCGACGTAGACCCCGATGTCCTGGCGGCCCTCCTAGACTTCTGCTACACCGGGAAGCTGACCATCAACCAGGGCAACGTGGAGGGTCTGATCCGGACGTCCAGCCAGCTCCAGTTCCAGGCGGTCCGGGCGGTGTGCAGCCGCTACCTCCAGCACCAGATCGACGCCACCAACTGTCTCGGCATCTTGGAGTTCGGCGAGGTGCACGGCTGTCCCGAGGTGGTGGCCAAGGCCTGGGGATTTCTCCTGGAGAACTTTGAGGAAGTGCAGCGCTCGGAAGAGTTCCCGCTGCTAGAGAAGGAGAGGCTAGTGGCGTGTCTGTCCAACGAGAGGCTACAGACCAGAACCGAGTGCACCCGTGTGGAGGGGGCCCTGGCCTGGGTTAGGTACCAACAGGAGTCCCGGCTGCCCCACCTCTCGGAGCTCCTGGGGCTTACACGCCTGGCTCTCTTGTCCCCTGAATACCTCAGGAACAACCTACTCGCAGACTGCCTGGTGCTGGCTTCTCCCGGCTGCGTGGAAGCTGTGGAAAGGGTCTACAGAGAGGTATACAAACAAGTTTTTTATAACAATGAATTCAACCTATATGTGCTGTTTTTTGTTTGGAATATTCTTAATTTGACAGTTTATGGCTGGGAAAAGGATTTGTTATGTGGATAACAGTGAATGAACATAGTTTCTAAGCCTTGACACATTAATTGTTACTACATTAGAAGCCTCTTTAAAGAATTTAGATAATGAAGTAACCAATTGTGCAGTCTCATGTGGTTACACAGCAGTTTTTTTGTCAGTGCAGATTTTCACAAAATGTACAATCGCTGTCTTTGTAGAAAATGGATGTGAAGCCAGGAGAATTGTCTCTGAACAGCAGCCAGAGCCCTCAGCCCAACCTACAGGAAGTGTTGTTCGTGATGGGAGGGCGCTCGCTGGACGATGAAGACGAAGATGAAGAGGACAGAGATGCTAGGCTGCTACCTAGAAACTGCGGATTCTACAACCCTAAGACGCGTAAGGTTGCTCCTCCTCATTTATCTCCTCTTCGTCACCTGAACTCTCTGATCCTGGGGTTCTCCAGTGGCGAATGGGCCCCTTGGGAAAGAACAACTCTTTTTGAAGGGCCCTTTTTGGTAAAAGTTGGCAACTGAATTGCATTGGTGAAGGAAGCCTGTAATTTTGCTCACTGATGAGGAACATGTCTTTACAGAACAGTGGTAGTAATAATATTATCATGTGTCTTTACAGAACAGTGGTAGTACTAATATTATTATGTGTCTTTACAGAACAGTGGTAGTAATAATATTATCATGTCTCTTTACAGAACAGCGGTAGTAATAATATCATCATGTGTCTTTACAGAACAGTTGTAGTAATAATAGTAATGTGTGTCTTTACAGAACAGTGGTAGTAATAATAGTATTATGTGTCTTTACAGAACAGTGGTAGTAATAATATTATCATGTGTCTTTACAGAACAGTGGTAGTAATAATATTATCATGTGTCTTTACAGAACAGTGGTAGTAATAATAGTAATGTGTGTCTTTACCGAACAGTGGTAGTAATAATAGTATTGTGTGTCTTTACAGAACAGTGGTAGTAATAATAGTATTGTGTGTCTTTACAGAACAGTGGTAGTAATAATAGTAATGTGTCTTTACAGAACAGTGGTAGTAATAATAGTAATGTGTGTCTTTACAGAACAGTGGTATGAGCTGCCAATATTTCCCAACCACAACAAGTATGGATATGCTGTGGTCTCTCTGAATAATGACGTCTATGTCACAGGTGAGTTGGCTTTTATTTAAAGCATTACATTTTTTCATGTTCAGTATGCATTTCTAGTGTGAAGTTCTTGCGTTTCAAATTAAGTTAAATTATTGTCTGCACTACATATATCTCAATGTCTAGAATAGCGTTGATAATGATATGATGTTTACAGTCTTTCTTCCTTCTTTCCTTTCTTTCCTTTTCTTCCTTCTCTCTCCCATTCTCTTTTATCTTTCACCTCTCCCTTCTCATATCTCCTCTTTTTTACCATCACTTTCTCTGTCCTCTCTTTCCTTCCCTTTCTCCCTCTTTCCCCAACACACCCACCCTTTGTTCCTCAATTTATCGCTTCATCTATCCCTCCTAAATCCCTCGTTCCATGTATCTCCCCTCAGGAGGCTCCAGGGGTTCCCAATCCAACACTTGGTCCACTACAGAGACTTGGAAGTACATAACCAGAGAGGGGAGGTGGATGACAGTAGCTCCCATGCTTCGGCCCAGGACTAACCACACCTCGGCAGCGCTCAACGGAGAGATATACGTCATTGGCGGTAAGGAAATAAATACAGGCTTTCTTCCAATGCGGAGACTCTACAGAAGTGAAATGGGAAAACCCACTGAGAGGGCTCAACTCCAATGGTTCGTCGGTTTTTCACTTGCTTTGCTGGCAAGACCTACATTTCTGTTTAAAATGTGTTAATAAAAACGAACTATGGGCATGAGATGACAGTATACTTCTCTTCACAGGCACCACAATGGACTTTGTAGATGTTGAACACTACGACCCATACAACGACACCTGGGCCAGAACCTGCCCTGCTGTTAAATATGTCACTAACTTCACTGCCACCGCCTGCCACGGGAAGCTGTACGTGATTGGCTCCTGTGCTGTCAAGTACAACGCTCTTACCATGCAGTGCTACAACCCTGTGATAGGTAACAACCAGGAAATAGCCTGCAGCGTTAGCTTACGCGTTCCCCTGGTTTTGCTGTGGGTCCCAGTTTCAATTACCTCTTTACCACATCTGTGGCAAGTGTATCCAAAGTCGCGCCAGGCGTTGGAACGGCCACCATGTTTGGACCATATATCTATAAATGTTGGTGATTTGACCAAAAGTGATCACGTCCAACCTTTAGTGGTAAACAGAATGGAGAATTTTACACACTGGTATTTTTGTGCATATTTAATGGAAGGTTTTAAGAAGAAATGTGATTAGCAGCACCACAAAAAGTGTGAATTACTATCAGTGATATCAAATTCTGCTTTGGGGCAAAAGTCGAGAGCCGGCAATGAAGTCAGCTGATACCTTGTTAAAACCAGGCTGCTTTTGGCTCTGTCCGGTATACATCTGACTAACGGCTCTCCCTGTCCGGTATACATCTGACTAACGGCTCTCCCTGTCCGGTATACATCTGACTAACGGCTCTCCCTGTCCGGTATACATCTGACTAACGGCTCTCCCTGTCCGGTATACATCTGACTAACGGCTCTCCCTGCTCGGTATACATCTGACTAATGGCTCTTGTATTCAAATTGCAGTTGTAAGCACACTGGTTCCAAAGCCACATCATAAATCCCAGAATCTGTAAAAAACGCTTATTTGTCTGGAAGGGGTTACAAAGTCTGAGGTGAATCTCCCCAGGAGTGGCCATCCTGCCAAAAACTCTTCAGGTGCAAGGCGTCAATTAATCCAGGAAGTCACAAAGAACCCAAGAACTACATCTAGTGACCTGCAGGCCTTTCCTGCCTTAGTGAAGGCTGGTGTATGTGACACCACCAGAAAGACACTATGCTAAAATGGCCTTTGAGGCAGAGTAACAAGGGAGACACCATCGCTTAAAAGAAAATTCATGCTCTTCTTTAGTTTGCCAAAAAAGGATCGGAAATGATTCTCAAGAGTTCTAGAACAATAAAGTGGAAGCTCAGCTGAGTCGTGTATCACAACGATAATCTGAAACATTCTAGCAGATCAGCATCAGACGGGTTGAAGGACAAAACATTTTTGGAATGGCCTACTCAAAGTGGGCCAAAATTCCTCCCTGACTCTTTGATCGACTGATCAATGACAGCAGAAATGTTTTGCTTCTGCTAGAGAAAGTTTTTGAGTCTCAGTGGATGGTTGCTTTCACACAGGAGGACATTGGGTGTTGCACAACATTCTATAACATGAAATAAATATCAAACGTTCTGTGTTGTTTCTTCACACAGGTTTCCCTCCCCTATCTAATATCCGTTTTTTGTCGAAGATCTGATAACATTCAGTGCCCAAACATTCTGGCACTGGACCTCAAATGGATTGTAAAAGAGAGCAAGTGCCCCTGAAATGTTAAACGTGATCAGTTGCTCCTCTTTATTTCCCATGTGTCCCTTCTGTCCTCCAGATACATGGAGTATTATCTGCTCCGCTTTCCTCCCAAAGTACCTGTCTTCCCCCCGCTCTGTCTCAGTGGAGGGACTCGTCTACCTGATGGCTGACAACACCAAGAAGGTCTACTGCTACGACCCCCTGGCGAACATGTGGCAGAAGGTTGGGTTTAGTCTCAGGGTTTCAAGTAACGTTTGAGGAAACATTGGCACACCAATATATGGAAAAATGCATTTGATTCAAATCACGCTGACTATTGATTATTTTAACTATTGAGGTACAAGGGGACTGACTTCTTATTAGGGGGACTTTCCAACTGACTTTCTGAATGTAAAAGCATGGTGTAAGTTACCAGTATAAACATTAAAAGTGGGTCTCTAAGAGCATCCAAAAAAATACTTTACTCTGGCCAGACCAAATAAGAATGTACTATATATACTACATATGGATCCGGTAGTGTTACTGATGGACCAGATGCATGTTGACTGATTGGGTGACTAATTGAATGACTGACTAAATGACTGATAGAAAAACTGACCGACGGACTAAGTGAATTATCGTTTTATCCCAAGTGACTGTCTGAATGACTGACCATTTGATGGATTTCAATTTGAGCTTGTGGAATGTGTTAACGTGCCGATCCTGTATTCCTCAGGTCCAGCTGCTTCACATGCTCCATGAGAACGGGGCTCTGGTGGCGGTGGACGGTCAGCTCTTTGCTACGGGGGGTCACTGGAAGGGCATGGAAGGAGACTATGGCGTGGAGGTGGAGGTCTACAACCGGGCTTCTAACAGCTGGAAGGTGGAATGTTTCCTACCGAGACTCTGGTTCTACAGCGGAACCTGTTCTGTCTTCCTGGACCCCTCCAAATGGTCTGTCCTGTTCCCCCTGGATGAAAACTAAATGGGGAATGGCCCAAGGCATTCAGTGCTCAGTGGGGAAGTGTATGTTAGTAGGCTTCATTTAGTTTAAAGCCTTTATTTTAGAATAAATATTCTGGTGGTTATTTCTTTTTTTTTAAGTACACTGTGCAGTTGTTATATACTTTTAGCCTGCAGTTGTAGAAGCGGTGCTAATGAGCAAAAAGGTTGTTTTGCGTATTACATAGGTATTACAGCCTATTTTTTGTATGATATGTAACTTACAACAGCAATTCCTAGAGTATTATAGGACTTTTGTCCCATAGTGTACATGTCACAACAAATCTGAAGGATGAATTATGTAGTCTCTGGCTACAGGACATCACCCTAATTCAGACCCTGAGCACTTGTCAAATTAACAAATGCCTTCCTAATTCAATTAATAAATAGGTGAAGTACTTATAGTTACTTCATGCACAAATATTCACAGCTACACCGCAAAAATAAATTAAGGGAACATGTTATTGTCAAAGTATAACACCAAGTCAATTAAACTTCAGGGATATCAATCTGTCCAATTAGGAAGCAAAAGCTAATATCACCTGTTTTGGTGCGAATTAAAGTGACAACAGGTGCACTGGTTGTCTTGCAACAGATGGTTTTGCAGGTGGTGGCCATCGGCAATTGCTCTCTCCTTATTTTTCTTGACTGATTCATCGTTAGGTCCGCATTTTGTTAGTGTCCTTCTCACTAATAGTAGCATGAGGCGTCACCAGCAGCCTATTCAGGTTGCACATTCTCTTCACACAGCCTGTGATTTGAATAAATTCAGCCCACAATCGGTTGGTGATTTTGGTTTCCATTGACCTTTGTCACGTAATTTTGTTCTTAACCAATTGCACACTTCAGTCATTATTTTGATCTTCAATATATTTAGTTTCTTGAGACATGATGTGTGATTTAAGTTGTTCCCTTAATTTCTTTTACAGTGTATTTACATCAACATTTAGGGTTGACTACCCTGCTCAAGGGTACTACAACATTTTTCACCTTGTCTTAACAGGGATTTGAACCCGCTAGTTTTGAGCCGTTCGTAGGCTGCCGCGTGGCAATTTATTTTTCTCCAGTGAAATATTATTATGCAGTGTAATATGATTATCCAGTGAAATATGATGAGTCTCTTTCTATTGTTGCTTCCTTTGAGGACAAAGAGAAAACACCTGTTTGTGTTAACTCATAGGTTTTCTGTTGGTTGACTTAACATTTTAGAAAATGTACTATGAATCATTACACATTTGTAGATAATGTATTATTTAATTGATAAATATTTGTAGATATGTTTTCTATGGTAGACAACGCAGAGCATTGAGGTATTTGTTTTCGATCTGTTGTCAAATGGCATATCATATTGAGGCAATATGATATAGAATAATATTTCCTGATCTAGTCTACGTTATGACAGTGGGTTAATTTGTAGAAAAAAGACTAATTGTAGTCTGGAACATATTTCACTACCATAGAAAGCTATGTTTTAGACAAAGTGATTTGCAGAACTGTTTTTGTTTCTAAACTCAGAGGGGATCATCCTACAGGGCCCATATCAGCTGTCGGATCTAAAAATGTATCTTTATTACTCTGTTGTAAAGTGATAAAAAACATTGGAACAGCTTTTCTACTTTTCTGCAACACATACAAATCTTTAAAAAAACTATGCTCATTCTCATTTGTTACCTTGGAATCAAACTACTGAACTGCACTTTTTTGTACAACCCAGTTTCCCATTTTGTGTAAAATGGTTAAAAGTTAAAGAACAAATATTGAAACCTGAATAAAATAAAAATTGTACAAAGACAACACATCAAATGTTGAAACTGAGACTTTTGTTTCCAAAAAATATTACGCATACTTCGAATTTGATGCCTGCAACCCTTGTCAAAAATGTTGGGACAGAGGCAACAAAAGAATGGGAGAGTTGTGTAATGCCGAGAAAAACTAAACCTGGTGGAATACCAGAACATTGTCAACAGATCAGTAACATTATTGGGTATTAAAAGATAATTCCAAAGAAGATGGACCGGTCAGATGTTAGAATCGGTTCACACGTCCGAGTCTGCACGGTAAATAATGTAACAATTCCAAAACTTTTCTCAACATAGAATCGACTGAGGATCTCATTAAAAGATAGAGAATCCGGAGAAACCTCTGCATGCAATGGACAATGTTTGTTCGGGATCTTCGGCTTCTCCACAGAGGAAATCACGAAAACCATTGTCTGTAAACACAGTACGTCGCTGCATCCAAATGCAACCTACAACGCTACCGTGCCAAGAAGAAACGGTATATAAACAAGATCCAGATTTGATGCTTCCTTCTCTGGGCCCCGCGCTCATTCTGTTTGGAATCACGGACGCCAAGGATGAGAGGGGCCATCTGGCTTCTGATCAGCGCACAACGTTGAACGATGGAAGCAGGACAAACGCAGGGAGAACGTAGGATATTTAATAAAGTAACCAAAACATGTCGAAACCGAATATAAAATACAGGACAGCAACAAATAGGATGACGTAACACTTGGTGAACCACCCCCCCCAAAAAAATAGCCCAACAAGTCACAATGGGGAAGCAGGAACTCAAATAGGGTCCGTGATGAGGGAAAACAGGTGCGGGAAATAATCAACGAGAATGTGATGAAGTGACCGAGAGGGCGTTATGTGCCTGTTTGTACACATTTTCCAGACGGTTTTTACTAAATCATTCCGATGCGCTATACAGTGTTTAGCTCAAGCCAGGAAGCCAGGCAAGATTTAAGCCAGGCTCATTAGATAATTATTATTCTTTAAGGGAAGCCATACAATAATTAGATAACCCGCTTAAAGTATATTTCCTCCCGCAAAGATAGCACAACCACCCTGTTCTGTACCAATGAACGCAGAGCGTCCCTCTTACCATGGCAATGGCCAAGCCAGCATTCCATTACCATGGGAACAGCCCGGAGCGTCCGGTTACCCAGGCAACCTCTGCACGAATTTGCCTCGCGGGTTGCCTACTGTTGTAGACATCAAGCAAAAACTTTTTGTTAACTTTTTTAAGTGCCTAGAAAGCGAATTGATATTCGTCGTTGAATGCTCATGCTTCGTGAAATATAAAGGATTTTCACTTTAGTTTATGCATTGCAACCTTTTGTTGTTTTTAAATCAATGTTTTCAATAGGCGTTTGCAGTTTTTGACCAGGGCTATGCACTGGGGTTTTTACATTTTACCTAATTGTTTGTTGCGGGGCAGTGTGTCAAAGTACACTTTCAATAGATTTTGCCAATGAGTTCCCAAGGAGACGAACGCGAAAATAATGCATCGCCTGGACTGGAGGCTGTGATTGAGGTTTGTGTAACAGTAGCCTCATTTGCAAATCATGCATTTATGATAATTTTAGCGAGAAAAGCTGGGTTTTTGATTCAATGTTTGTTCCAAATGTTGCATATTTGTTTACAATAAAAAACACCTAGCTACATTCACTAACATTGTCACGGTTAAGGCATTATTCCCATGACATAATTCAACCCCACTGCAATTGTCATGTCCTGGCTGGGGCCCCAAGCCTTCTCTATGCCTTGGGGCTCACTCACAGTCAGGACATGACAAACATTCATTAATTAATGGGTGTAATGCACTGGGATGGTGGGCTAGAAACCTTCTTACTAATTAATTCGGATGAAATGTTTCCTCACAAATATCCTTTTTTCTTAAGAATTTGTCTTAGGCATACAGGCTGCACCCCACTAACAATATCCCAGCACACCCTAGTGCTGCTGTTTCCTTAGTCCTGTGATGACCTAGAATACATAGTATTGAACCAGAGTAAACAAGTGTGCATTGAACTGTTACAGAACCTTCGACCCCACTGTAACTATAGGAGGATCTTGTAATGAAGTCACAGTAGTATATCACAGTAGACGTCAACACACACTATTCATAAGCACGCACACACACACACACACAGACATATGCACACAACTATGTTAACGCTGGGAAGTCATGTCACGGTGGTAGAAGCTTGAGGCATCCCTGCGCCAGGCTGACTGCAGCAGCGGCGATGGGCAGGGAGGACTGGAGTCAGCGGCCACACCCCTGGCCACGCCCCCTACCACCTCGGTCTCCGCCCCCGCCCGCTCAGTGGCACCGCCCATCTCTTCTCGGATCAGACAGATCATCACCAGGAACCTGGCTGAGCGGCCTGTCGGTGGGTACCTCCGTCAGATAACGGCGTGGTGAACACGACGTGCCCCACGCCGGACGCAACAACACGTGAACCCAAAGACAAGTGCTTCAGCGCGGGTGTGAAGGCAGGGCAGTCCCTGAGCATCCCATAATGTTCAGGGTGGGAAGACGTGGCGCAGATCCCATTGCCGTTACTTTGGTTACTTTAACTACAAGAGCAGGCATTGACATTGAGGTAGGAGCTGTAATATGGTTCTCTGGTTGGGCGTACACGATCTGCCCTTAACCATGGTATACTGACCATATAAAACACCTCTGGCCAACTAAAAACTACTAGCCATAAACATTTAACTTATTTTGTTAAACTTCCAGTCAGTGCAAACCTTTACATACGTTGGTGCCGTTACCACATCTACCAGAGGTGTAACGGTCGGTCATGGCCGGTGCCATGCTGGTCGTTGCCATGCTGGTCGTTATGTTTCTATATTCTCTGTCTTTTAGTTCTAGTTTAACAGTTTCTATGTTCAGCTTAGTGTCGTCATGGTAATTGGTTTCACCTGTGCCTGGATAACCCCTTGTTATGTCCCTATTTTAGTTCCTCTGACCCTAGTGTTTGTTGTCACTAGTTGTCACGGCTGTTGCTTTCTGTCACCTTGTCCTGCTACCTCCACCCGCAACTGGAGTTTAGTGCAATAGAAAGTTGTCTTTTAAAATTACATCAACATAGACATCTAAAGCAAATTCCAAACTAATTGATGTAAACCATTTAAGAAATCACACAAAAATAATGTAAATTGTAATACCGTTTATGTAATTAAAATGTACAAAAGTGCAATTTCCTTATGCTGAAAAAGTTAGTACAACCCTACTTTAAACATCACACAAAATATCAAACATTTTAATGAGATGGAACATAACCGGTTTAAAATTTTTTTTAAACCTGGTCGGCCTTGGTCTTAACCATATGGGAGTGTGGTAAAACATCAAGATGAAAAGGCCTCTCTGAGAGTACAATCAATGGATCTACTGCGTCAACTTGTTGGGTCAAAGTTGACCCAACTGAATGGGTCAATTTTCCAAAAGAGACTCAAACTTGGTCTACATGGGAGGTGTGGAAGTAAGCCTCTGCTCCAAAAAAAGGAAAATTAAGACATGACCGACGTATGCAACACTACACCTGAGTAAAGACCAAAATGTCTAGAACATTGTGCTCTGGGCAGATCACTGCAAGGTGGAGATGTTTGGCTGCATTGCCAGATCACAATTCTGGTGAAAAAAAAGCCTCTTCTTGAACCTAAGAAACTGTAAAGCACGGAGGTGAGGGTTTGGTTTTGGGCTGCTTTTCTGGTCTGGGCAACTTGTCATCATGGGATAAATGACGGCATGAAGTCTATGTGGTATCAGAGCATTCTTGAGGAGAATGATCCAAAACACACAAGCGGAGCTAAATCACAATGTCTCAAGAACAGGATTGGATTGTTATGAAATAGTCAAGTCAAAGCCCAGATTTCAATCCCATCGAAATGCCGTGGTGGAAATGGAAGCAATCCGTGCATGCAAGAAATCCCTCAAACATGACCCAGAGTTGACTCAGTACTGAAGAGAATCTTCACAGTTCATGTAAAGGACTGATAGATCATTAGACGAATGTCCACATTAAGTTATTTTAACCAATGGGGCAGCACCAGCTATGGAAGCTGCTTGTTTTGTCTGCATTTCTGTTAATTTTTGTCATAGTATAAATCTCATAGTATATTCTCTCAGTGTAACTTGTTGAATTGGGTTAGCTTTATCTGGATTTTTTTTAATGAGTTTTCTTTTAAATTGTGTGACACATTTTATGTTTTTGCATACCAAGATGTGCAAAATTAACCTACACCTGCGTGCTCTGTTACCCCAGATACTGACGCCTATGTTCTTGAGGAGAACAGGGTCTTGAAGGAGCAGCTTTCACAGACAAGGATGGATCGGGACCAGCTACGGGTCAAACAGACCCAGCTCACTGACAGGGTATGAACCATATCACCTGATTCCTTTTCTATACTGAGTTATGGGTGGGAATCAAAGTGTCTTCACTCAACAGACAGGCTACAGGGCCGCATAACAATAATCTAAAACCAGTTTACAGAGAACCAGATCCCAAGTCACCGTTTAACTCCAATAAAAAAAAAAAACGAAGGATGTGTTTGTCTGAGCTACACCTTAAAGACTTATCTACTAGGCGTGGCCATCTTAAAGTAATGGGGATGGGATTCAGATCACCACTTGATATAACGTCCTTCTAACACGCTGACGCTCATTCCATTTTTATGAGTGGAACCAAATACATCTAGACAGTACTCATGGCTGTTTGATTGAAGCGCCGGGCCTAAACAACAAAGAACGTCAGTGCCCAGATGATGCCTGCTTAGCATGGCTCTAAACTTGACAAAGCCGAAAGCGGCTTCAAAACCCGATTGGTTAATGCACTACTTTTCTTTTCATGTAGCAGAGATATGAGGTGTTTAATGCCTGCATCCAAAATGGACCCATATGCTAATAGGAACCTGGTCAGAAGTAGTGCGAATTCATCCGTAGTGTTCTGGAGATCACCAGAGGGTCTGTGAACTGCCCGGGAGCATTGAGAGAAGGGGGGACATATGTAGAGATGGACTGGCCTCATGAAACAGAATATCCTCCTCCTGCAAACATCACATATAGGTCTTAAATGGCACCCTTTTCCCTAAGTGGCATCCTGGTTTTGACCAGATTCCATGTGGGGAGTAGGGTGCCAGGAGGGGGAAAATGTTTGGAGTTTGATAAACAAACAGGGCAGTGAAGAGACATGTTAACACGGCTCCTTGTATCTTACAAGCTCTGAGAAGCTAGTCTGTTCATTTCTATCTAAAGCTGAGCATTAGAAAACATTGAAGGGACCAGAAACACTTTCGTAGATGAATGAATGCCATTTGGCAAAGCACAGTTAACAACAACATATATTTTTACGTTTTATATATTTTCTATGTCTGAATTGAAGCTTGCAGAGAAAATAGTGCGTACAAATTAGTGGAGTAAGTAGTGTCCATTATGACATTGTTTTGTTTACGTGTGTGTGTGCCCTTAGTACATATCAAGTGCGTGTGTGTCTTTGTAAGGTCCATGAAGGGTTTACTTGTGGTCTGTCCAACCAGCATTAGACCCCCTGTGTATTCTATGCTCCCACCCCACCAACTAGGTGCTGCAGCTCGGGGAGAAAATTAGAAGGTCAGTGGCCTCTCCACTGGAGGCCTGGGAAGAAATAACGATTTTTTTCAGTGCAGTACAAAGCAGTCGTTTGTGATAACACTGCCCTCTTTCTAATGACCTCCCAGTGCCTGGCCTTCTGGGGGGACAGATTCTAAAAACCCACAGCTGTAAATACTACTTCATTAGTTTGGCTTATAAATAGAATATTTAGAAGGTGTGAAAAGACGCCAGAGAGAGAAAGAGACTGAGACAAAGAGAGACTGAGACAAAGAGAGAGAGAGAGAGAGAGGGAGAGAAAGAGAGAGAGAGAGAGGGAGAGAAAGAGAGAGAGAGAGAGGGGAGGGGGGGGAGCAGTATCAGATGTCCGGCCACTAGAAAATAAATGTGAAGTCACTGGTGGACAATCAGAGACTTAGCGTCAACCAGTCAGTTACTGCAGTCATGCAGAAAGAGAACACTTATGTGCTCAACTGTAGGTGTGAGTCAGGAGGAATCAAGAGAATCAAGAAATGAACTCACCTTTAACAACTGTAGGTGTGAGTCAGGAGGAATCACGAGAATCAAGAAATGAACTCACCTTCAACAACTGTAGGTGTGAGTCAGGAGGAATCATGAGAATCAAGAAATGAACTCACCTTCAACAACTGTAGGTGTGAGTCAGGAGGAATCATGAGAATCAAGAAATGAACTCACCTTCAACAACTGGCCCGTGTTGTGGCTTGTGAGTCGTTGTGTCAGCCGACCTCTCCCTTCCCTTTTCCTCTGTTCCTCTCATCTTTCATTCTCCTCTCCTCTTCTCTCTCTTTTACTTTTCTCCCCTCCTGTCCCCCCGTTCCCTTCCTCCCCTGTCCACCCAGGTCAGGTGGTTCGTCCTGGGGATTAGGGTGCCTGGCCCGTGTTTTAAGGCTGTATCAAGCCCCATGTCCTGGCACCTCGCTGCCACTTGACCAAATGTGGTATGAAGTTTTAAAAAGGTCGCTAAAACTCAGTAATGTCCGCTCTAAAATCTGCCCTCATAAAAGATGGATCAACTCCTCCAAGTATCCATTCATTATAATCCACTTAACAATTTGGATTCCCTGTCGTTTCAGGAAACGAACCTGGCTCAGATTAGGATGTATCATATCTGAAGGGGCCGCTGTGTTTATCCCCCGGAATCGGGAGCGATTTGGGGCACAGGCTTTGTCCTAACCCTCTGGTCTCTGGCAGCAAGCCTGCGTGTTCAGATGAATGACACGTCAGTGCACCATCTGATATACCAGAAGTGTCAGCCCTGCTTCAGCCCTGCTTCAGCCCCCTTCGGGCTCACGTCAAACACGGTGCCCTCGACTGCATCTGATTGAACTGCTTCCATGCGCGTTGTGGGTGTGTTCGAAAAAGATGTCCTACTGCCGAAGTGCACTATGCAGGGCTTAGGGTGCTTTTTAGAGTTGATTTGACTGATGCTTGACTGGTGTACAAACGGGGAAATGATCTCCTGTGGGATTCTGGGTCTCCTGCTGAGTGCATGCAGCCAATGAGAAAGTGTCTCTGGGAATTTTATCTGTCGTGTTCTTTTCTCATATCCGTGTCCATTGCATGTTTATGCGTTTCTATTGCTGTGATTAGAGACTGACCTTGTTGTAATTCCTTTTATTTGGTGCCATCAGTCTACACAGACTACCCCCGTGACGACTTAGCAACAACAATCTTTTCAGATTTTTTTGAGAGGTCTCATGACGAGACACACACTGGCAAGCATTGCTCTGTGAGAGGATCTTCAGGCTGGGGTTTCCTTAACATAACTTGCAGGTTAAGGAAAGGTTGCATAAAGGACTGTGACCCTGAAGGCACTGATTCCTAAGATTTTAGTTTTTTCACAAGTTGTGTGAAACAAAGCCAAATCGCTTGGCCTGACGTATCGGAGGAAGCATCCTTTTAAAGCCTTTTCGCTGTTGCTGTGACAAGACTAGGTTGTAAGGAAAACGGATTGTCCCAACATTTTGATGAAAAAAACCATCCACATATCTCACTTCATCCAAGTCACGCTTGGATGCTTGTGACGGAAATAGAACCAAGGATTGCAATGTTGATCAGGAGGCTACCTTTAGGGTGAGGGGCGATCTGCCTTCTACTTATTTGTTCTGGACAGCCCAATTGAGTTGTAACCTGGTGAACTAGTCCTTTAACGCCACAGCTGTCTACATGCAGTGGCCCATAGCTGCGGTAAATTGACCAGGACTAAACACTTTACAAGATATCGTCAAATGAGTGTCGGCATGCGTTGCAAGTTGCGCTGCTTTCTTTTCCCACTCAGTCATCCAGAACTGAGGAGAAAGACATTTGTGTGGTTTCTCTAAAGACAAGAGAGACATTAGAGGTACCCTGAAATAAGTTGCCGTCAAATTGCGGACGGTTCTATTTATAATGCCCTGCTTCTGACTAGGAATGGAGTGCCATTTAGACCCCTAGAGAGCAGGACCTCAGGACCCACCCAAAACCTCAGATTTCCTCTCTTGGTGTCTCATAAGACAACAGGGGATTTTGGGGTTCAGTTCCCGTGGCTCAGTTCCCTACATTGTGCCCTAGCCATGGTAGAGAGTAGTGCACATAGGGGATGGGTGACATTGGGGAGGCCGACGCCCCCTGCGCCCAAATGACCCCTGCCACACATAGCAACCCCACCCCCACACACGCACTGAGTTAGCAGAACGTCTCAGAGGAGCAGAGAACAAGTCTTTGTGAACTCTGACCCCTCAATGTTGATGTTGGAGCTCTTCCAGCACTCTGTCTCTGTTTCTCAGGCTGGATAGGTCTGCGTGTGTGTGTGTTTGTGCTGGATGCGTATATTTTGCATTGCAAGCAGTTTTGGGGGGAAATAAAAATCTCACCAGGGGGTATTAATTCTGAGGTCTGTCTTGTGTTTGTGCGTGTACAATCGTGATAAAAAACACAAACTCTTTTGTAATGTCCTTAGATTCTCACAAAACAAATAGTTAACTGTCTAAATTGACTGTGGTTTGTAGTCAGTTTAATGAAGTAAATCTTCAAGATTTTCAGTCTTCTGTCAAGCAAGGATGGATCTGATAAGGTGGGTTTCAGGGTACTCCTCTCACCCTCCTCTTGTCCCTCTCCTGCCCCAACCACCCCCTCCCCCCTCTTCTCGTCCCTCTCCTGCCCCAACCACCCCCTCCCCCCTCCTCTCGTCCCTCTCCTGCCCCAACCACCCCCTCCCCCCTTCGTAAAACGATTCAGCAAAGCTGTGGTTTCAGTGGACTCCAGCCAGACTGTGACTCTGTCAGCTGTCACAAAATGGTAAAAATAACTGGGCCTCCTAGGAGCAAAACATAATGCTGTGAAAACAACCATTCATCCATCGCAGCTCTGTGTGTTTAATGAATAGGTTCCATTTAGCCATTTCAACATTTCATATTCAAACAATATGCACTTTCAACCCTTTTTGCCTTCATTCCTTGAACCCAATCCCCAGATTTTTCCTTCATTCCTTGAACCCCACTAGCTGTGGTTGAGGCATGAATGTCCTAACAGAGATCTATATCTTTCACTTCACAGTTTTGCAGTGCTTTGCTGTAGTGTGATGTTCTCTCGTGCTGTGTGTGCGTGTGTTTGTGACACACCACCCACCCCACACACACACACACACATACACCCTCACACACCGGTACCCCCAAGCTCTTTATGTTGTTTTTTCTTGTGTAATCTCCCTCAGCAATGGTGAACATGCAGGCTTTCACAATGAGCTGGGCTTCTTCCTCTTCCACACATCCACGGCACTCAAGGGTTTATGGAATGGGAGCATTGTGTCCGTGCATGGTTTGTGTTTGTTTGTGTGTGTGTACTGGGGGGGTGGACATCCGCTCCAGCTGTGTTTATGAATCTGACGGTGCACTCCATTAAGTCCCATTATTAAGCTTCTGGGTACTGGCCAACTCTGTCATGGAGACAGTACTGTATTAACCATGGAGAGAGTACTGTATTAACCATGGAGAGTACTGTATTAACCATGGAGAGAGTACTGTATTAACCATGGAGACAGTAAGGTATTAACCATGGAGAGTATTGTATTAACCATGGAGACAGTACGGTATTAACCATGGAGAGTACTGTATTAACCATGGAGAGTACTGTATTAACCATGGAGAGAGTACTGTATTAACCATGGAGAGAGTACTGTATTAACCATGGAGACAGTACTGTATTAACCATAGAGAGAGTACTGTATTAACCGTGGAGAGAGTACTGTATTAACCATGGAGAGAGTACTGTATTACCCATGGAGAGAGTACTGTATTAACCACGGAGAGTACTGTATTAACCATGGAGAGAGTACTGTATTAACCATGGAGAGAGTACTGTATTAACCATGGAGAATGTATTGTATTTAACATGGAGACACTACTGTATTAACCATGGAGACAGTACTGTATTAACCATGGAGAGTACTGTATTAACCATGGAGAGAGTACTGTATTAACCATGGAGAGAGTACTGTATTAACCATGGAGAATGTATTGTATTTAACATGGAGACACTACTGTATTAACCATGGTGACAGTACTGTATTAAGCATGGAGAATGTATTGTTTTTAACATGGAGTCAGTACTGTATTAATCATGGAGACAGTACTGTATTAAGCATGGAGAGAGTACTGTATTAACCATGGAGAGAGTACTGTATTAACCATGGAGAATGTATTGTATTTAACATGGAGACAGTACTGTATGAACCATGGGGAGAGTACTGTATTAACCATGGAGAGAGTGCTGTATTTAACATGAAGACAGTACTGTATTAACCATGGAGAGAGTACTCTATTAACCATGGAGAATGTATTGTATTTACCATGGAGACAGTACTGTATTATCCATGGAGAATGTACTATATTAACCACAGAGACGGTACTGTATTAACCACAAAGACGGTATGGTATTAATCACGGTGACAGTACTGAGTGCATTCAGAGTGCATTCCATGAGTCACAAGTGCCAACTCCTTGAGATGCTCCTCCCATCATGCTGAAGAACAGCAAAGTAACCTTTGCAATGAGGAAGGACCAGCCCCCACTCTAGGAGCTCCTGAAAGGGACCTGAATGAAGGGGCCCAGGATAGCTGTCCCATCCACCCCAGCAATATTCCTGGGAGCACACAGGTCTCACACCTTGGAACCCAAAAGCATCCGCAGCTCCTTGGATAGGTAAGGATGCTTGTAGGGGCCCCTTAGCATCCCTCTGGGGTACAAGTTACTCACATCGGCAGTCTTTTGGGGAAACCCGGGGCCAAAGAAAGAAACCAGTTAGGCCACAAGCTCAGACCAATCATGTCTCAACCGCCGTTGTTCTACCATTCTTTCTGTGAGTGAGAGAGGTTTACACTTTGACCCACACCAAGCCAGAGAGGTTTTAGCAAATAGAAACGTAACTTTGTACGATACGGCATCTGTAAATGAGCGACACGCCGCCGGTCGTGAATGAAATTCTTCAAATGTGAGGCAGATTTTTTTCATGAATGTTTTTCAGAGCTGATATAATGGGTCAGTAGACAAATTAGTGAGGAAACAACAATAGGACAGTTAACGCAAACCCAGATGGTATGTCCTGCAGCCACCCTGCGCCTGTCTGACCAACGATCCCTCACTCTCCTCATGTTTTTTGATGGTCACTTACGGCTAGCATCCAACGCTTAGCGCTTCGTCTTGTTGAATTGCTAGTTGCTGGGCGCCAGCACTGAGCCAGAAATTGTACCGCCACCACGTCCTTGAGGACGTGAGAGGGCCTTGTCGGCAGACATTCACGTAGGTGCTTGCCAACATGCTTCTGCGTAGCACTGACGCAGGCGCTAGGGGGCAGTGTTGTGTTCATTAAGCCAGAATCTAAACAGAACGAAGAAGAAATGAAAAAACCATGTTCAGCCACCCGCAGAAAGTTTTCAACACCCACAAACAGAAAACACACGGCACGTTGTTACGAATTGGGAGGTGTCCGAAAGCTCCCTTGCGAGCCCTTCTCTGTGGTGATCTGCAAAACCGTTAACATTTGTCCATGGAGAAGTATATGAATTAAGCTTGAGAAGTAGTCAGTGTGAACGAAGCAATTGCTAATCGGGACGATGTGTTTATTGTTCGCGCGTTGGAGCGCAAACCAAGCGCCAACGCATGCCCGAGCTTGATGGCGTTTCTCTGAAAGAAAAGAGTTGAGTCTTTCTTTTTCATTTGGATCACGTGGGACATCCTCTTCTGGCTGACATATTGTTCAAGTATTTTATCAAAGCACTGACTACTATAACAATAACTTACTTCATATGGTGTAATGTGACTTGATTTTAAATCCGCCACATGAATTTAATGTTTGAGTTCAGAGAGGCCTCAAAGGCCTCTATTGTTGACGGTTGGCATCAGAATCAAAGCACGGTAGGCCACTGATGTAGTTTGAAATATATATCAAATGAGACAATATATGGAGTGACACAAATCGTATACATCAAAACATCCAAAAGGACCTTGATGAAAAACACATTTTTATAAAGGGTATAAAAAGTAGAGCCACTCCCATCTGAAACACAAGCTTGACCGATGACACAGCAGACAGAATAATGGTAGAAACTTAATGAAAAGATTTAGGCATGGACAGGATATGTGACCTTCATACACAGCTACTTTGTCCCCCAACTGGCCCACTGTATTCACTGTGTCATTGATTTGACCAGATCCATGTGTGTCCAACTGGCCCACTGTATTCACTGTGTCATTGATTTGACCAGATCCATGTGTGTCCAAATGGCCCACTGTATTCACTGTGTCATTGATTTGACTAGATTCATGTGTGTCCACTGTATTCACTGTGTCATTGATTTGACCAGATCCATGTGTGTCCAAATGGCCCACTGTATTCACTGTGTCATTGATTTGACTAGATTCATGTGTGTCCAAATGGCCCACTGTATTCACTGTATCATTGATTTGACCAGATCCATGTGTGTCCAAATGGCCCACTGTATTCACTGTGTCATTGATTTGACCAGTTTCATGTGCGTTCATTAGTGGGTCTGCTCAACGTTACTCCCTGAGATCTAGGGTCTTGTAGGTTTTCAATACAACCCTAATTTGACAAACCTGATTTTGAGAATGACCTACAGTGGGGAGAACAAGTATTTGATACACTGCCGATTTTGCAGGTTTTCCTACTTACAAAGCATGTAGAGGTCTGTCATTTTCATCATAGGTACACTTCAACTGTGAGAAAAACAAAAATCCAGAAAGTCACATTGTATGATTTTTTGTAATTAATTTGCATTTTATTGCATGAGATAAGTATTTGATACATCAGAAAAGCAGAACTTAATATTTGGTACAGAAACCTTTGTTTGCAATTACAGAGATCATACGTTTCCTGTAGTTCTTGACCAAGTTTACACACACTGCAGCAGGGATTTTGGCCCACTCCTCCATACAGACCTTCTCCAGATCCTTTAGGTTTCGGGGCTGTCGCTGGGCAATACAGACTTTCAGCTCCCTCCAAAGATTTTCTATTGGGTTCAGGTCTGGAGACTGGTTAGGCTACTCCAGGACCTTGAGATGCTTCTTACAAAGCCACTCCTTAGTTGCCCTGGCTGTGTGTTTCGGGTCGTTGTCATGCTGGAAGACCCAGCCACGACCCATGTTCAATGCTCTTACTGGGGGAAGGAGGTTGTTGGCCAATATCTCGCGATACATGGCTCCATCCATCCTCCACTAAATGCGGTGCAGTCGTCCTGTCCCCTTTGCAGAAAAGCATCTCCAAAGAATGATGTTTCCACCTTCATGCTACACGGTTGGGATGGTGTTCTTGGGGTTGTACTCATCCTCTGGAGTTTAGACCAAAAAGCTCTATTTTTGTCTCATCAGACCACATGACCTTCTCCCATTCCTCCTCTGGATCATCCAGATGGTCATTGGCAAACTTCAGACGGGCCTGGACATGCGTTGGCTTGAGCAGGGGGACCTTGCATGCGTTGCAGGATTTTAATCCATGACGGCATAGTGTGTTCTAATGGTTTTCTTTGAGACTGTGGTCCCAGCTCTCTTCAGGTCATTGACCAGGTCCTGCCGTGTAGTTCTGGGCTGATCCCTCACCTTCCTCATGATCATTGATGCCCCACGAGGTGAGATCTTGCATGGAGCCCCAGACCGAGGGTGATTGAACTTCTTCAACAATTTTATCCCTGATGTCCTTACACAGCTCTCTGGTCTTGGCCATTGTGGAGAGGTTGGAGTCTGTTTGATTGAGTGTGTGGACAGGTGTCTTTTCTACAGGTAACGAGTTCAAGCAGATACAGTTAATACGGGTAATGAGTGGAGAACAGGATGGCTTCCTAAAGAAAACCTAACAGGTCTGTGAGAGCCGGAATTCTTACTGGTTGGTAGGTGATCATATACTTATGTCATGCAATAAAAAGCAAATTCATTACTCAAAAATCATACAATGTGATTTTCTAGATTTTTGTTTTAGATTCCGTCTCTCACAGTTGAAGTGTACTTATGATAGAAATTACAGACCTCTACATGCTTTGTAAGTAGGAAAACCTGCAAAATCGGCATTGTATCAAATACTTGTTCTCCCCACTGTATATACATTTGGTTACTTTAGAAATGACCTGAATCCAGTTACTTTAGTCATACTAACCTGTTAAAATAAGGTGGTATGGTTACAATCTGCAATGCACATACGTGATAGCTGAAACTTTGTTTTTAAGAGATAAGATGGAAGATTTTGCTGAGCTTGTAGTATATTGTAACCAAGTCTACATGACCAAGGCACCTTGCATGGGAACACTTATGGGAACGTTTGCGAAGCAGGCCGAAACAAGTGGTTCAGTTTCAAAACTAAATGGGAGCCAATGCATTAAGCAGATGGAACTGTCCTTATTGGACCCAGAAGATGCCTTTTGATTTGACTTCAGTGCATGTGGGACAGTGAGACCCCATCACGGTTTCAGAGCTGTTTTAACTAACGTCACTGTGATAGTACCTACAAGTGAGCCTGGGGTTTTATATGGAAGCAGTTTGTGCGTATCTTCACACTAAATCATTGTAGATGTTATTCTTTACCATGTGGTGTTGTGCAGGCAGGGATGGCTTTTCCTGGGGAATACTTAATCATCAATGTCCAACGTGCCGAGTTTATTCAGGCTGTCATGGGTTCCTTGTCGTTGAAAAGCAACATGATGTCATGTGTGGTAGCTGCAGCAGTTGCACAATTTTGGTAACTTTCCCAAGATTCCCTGGTGCTCCATAAATCCTTGTTGGAGGATTCCAGGATTTCTATCTCATTTCATGAATCTCAGAGTAAGGGCTTTGTGGAACACCGGTGTTTTACTTTTTATAAAACTTTTACAAAATGCTTTATCCAGGCAATTTAACACCGTGTTGTTCTTCAAAAATCTAACACAGTGTTTAACCTCAGGGAATTAACACCATACACTGCAATAAATGTCTTTACAAAAATATGTTTTTGAAAATGTTCGCTTAAAAAAAGTGAAACAATCTGCCAATGTAACAAGCCAAATTGAATAGAAATGCAAGGCATACCAAGATGGCACCGTGGATGGCAGCCTCAGTTTGTTGGCGCGCGTTGTGATGTCTTGTTTTGTCAGTAAACTTAGTTTTCTACTGAGGTACCCGGAGCTTTTTCACCAGAGATGAGCTCATGAATGTCAGGGTAACATTTTTTTAGATGTTTAACACAAAAACAAGATAAATATACTTGATAGGACATTTTATGCAGTGTATTTTACCAAAGCAATTTAACCCTGGCTCAGGTGAATAATGTTAAATATACTGGTGAAGGAGCTGGCTCAGATGAACAGTGTTAATAAAAACAGTAAAGGAGCCAGCTCAGTTGAACAGTGTTAATTATTGTGGTGAAAGAGCTGGCTCTGTTGAACAGTCTTAATAATACTAGTGAAAGTGCTGGCTCTGCGGAACAGTGTTAATATTACTAGTGAAAGAGCTGGCTCTGTGGAACAGTGTTAATAATAATAGTGAATGAGCTGGCTCTGTTGAACAGTGTTAATAATACTAGTGAAAGTGCTGGCTCTGTGGAACAGTGTTAATAATACTAGTGAAAGAGCTGGCTCTGCGGAACAGTGTTAATAATACTAGTAAAGGACCTTCGGTTTGAACAGTGTTAATAATACTAGTGAAAGAGCTGGCTCTGCGGAACAGTGTTAATTATACTAGTAAAAGAGCTGGCTTTGCGGAACACAGTTAATAATACTAGTAAAGGACCTTTGGTTTGACCAGTGTTAATGATACTAGTAAAAGAGCTGGCTCTGCGGAACAATGTTAATAATACTAGTGAAAGTGATGGCTCTGTTGAACAGTGTTAATAATACTAGTGAAAGTGCTGGCTCTGTGGAACAGTGTTAATAATACTAGTGAAGGAGCTTTGGTTTGAACAGTGTTAATAATACTAGAGAAGGAGCTTTGGTTTGAACAATGTTAATAATACTAGTGAAAGAGCTGGCTCTGTGGAACAGTGTTAATAATACTAGTGAAGGAGCTTTGGTTTGAACAGTGTTAATAATACTAGTGAAGGAGCATTGGTTTGAACAGTGTTAATAATACTAGGGAAAGAGCTGGCTCTGTTGAACTTTGTTAATAAAACTAGTGAAAGTGCTATCTCTGTGGAACAGTGTTATTAATACTATTGAAGGAGCTTTGGTTTAAACAGTGTTAATAATACTAGTGAAAGAGCTGGCTCTGTGTAACAGTGTTAATAATACAAGTGAAGGAGCTTTGGTTTGAACAGTGTTAATAATACTTGTGAAAGAGCTGGCTCTGTGGAACAGTGTTAATAATACTAGTTAAGGAGCTGGCTCTGTTGACCTGTGTTAATAAAACTAGTGAAAGTGCTGGCTCTGTGGAACAGTGTTAATAATACTATTGAAGGAGCTTTGGTTTAAACAGTGTTAATAATACTAGTGAAAGAGCTGGCTCTGTGTAACAGTGTTAATAATACTAGTGAAGGAGCTTTGGTTTGAACAGTGTTAATAATACTTGTGAAAGAGCTGGCTCTGTGGAACAGTGTTAATAATACTAGTTAAGGAGCTTTGGTTTGAACAGTGATACTATTGTTTTGCTCTGGAGCCTGGTGGACATATTAAACACACTGAGAAAAGATGAGATACTGGAGAAAGGGGAAGGAGAGAAGGAGACTGGATGGTAGAAGGGAAGGAGAAAGGGCGGGAGGAAAGGAGGGGGAGAGAGAGGAGGAAAGGCGGGGGAGAGAGGATGAATGGAGGAGGGGAGATTGGGGATTATTGTAGGGAGTTTGGGTGGTTGCTTTGGTGATCCTAACTGTAAGTCGCCCTGGACAAAATTCTTTGCTAATTGTGTTGATCTCTCTCTCTTTGACTCTATCTGTTTCTCTCTTTGACTCTATCTGTCTCTCTCTTTGACTATCTGTCTCTCTCTTCGACCCAATCTGTCTCTCTCTTTGACTCTATCTGTTTCTCTCTTTGACTCTATCTGTTTCTCTCTTTGACTCTATCTGTCTCTCTCTTTGACTATCTGTCTCTCTCTTTGACTCAATCTGTTTCTCTCTTCGACCCAATCTGTCTCTTTCTTTGACTCTATCTGTTTCTCTCTTTGACTCTATCTGTCTCTCTCTTTGACTATCTGTCTCTCTCTTTGACTCAATCTGTTTCTCTCTTCGACCCAATCTGTCTCTCTCTTTGACTCTATCTGTTTCTCTCTTTGACTATCCGTCTCTCTCTTTGACTCTATCCGTCTCTCTCTTTGACTCTATCCGTCTCTCTCTTTGACTCTATCTGTCTCTCTCTTTGACTCTATCTGTTTCTCTCTTTGACTCTATCTGTCTCTCTCTTTGACTCTATCTGTTTCTCTCTTTGACTCTATCTGTTTCTCTCTTTGACTCTATCTGTTTCTCTCTTTGACTCTATCTGTCTCTCTCTTTGACTCTATCTGTTTCTCTCTTTGACTCTATCTGTTTCTCTCTTTGACTCTATCTGTCTCTCACTTTGACTCAATCTGTTTCTCATTCTCTCTCAATGTCCCTCTGCCCTTCTCTTTCTCCCACTTGTTTTGCGCAGGCAGAAGTAACGTAATGTAGCGGTGTGTTTCATGGTTCTGTAGGCCATGTGTTTTGTGTTATAGCGGGGGACAGGGTTTCTTGTACACGGGACAGGAGTGGGTGGTGCGCTGGGAGGGGGGTTGGAGGAGGAGGTTTGAGGAGCGTGTTGGGGGAGGAGGGTGGTAGATTACAGGTTATAGGAGGGTTTTAGAAAGACCCAGCCCTTTAGGATCAGTTCGTGTTGACGTTCTTGATGATGGGTTGACCCCTTATTGATTGGTGATTACGTCACATTTCTATCAGGCAACAACAAAGATGTTCGGAAAACAGCCTTCCGAGCCCTTACCTAACCCAGCCATTTACCGCAAGGACGACATCATTATTAACGCTATGCCAAGCCATGCTTATGAGCTGTTGTAAGGATCAAAGGTTAACCTCCCTTCCTCCCCGTGTGGGTGTGTGTGGCTTGTCCGTGTGTGTGTGTGTGTACAGCTGGAGCAGATGCTGGCGCTGCAGTCCACCGTCGGGGACTCGGACCAGGAGAGTGTGTGTGGGGAGCACCTGCGGTTGCAGAGCGTGGGAGGGGCCTTCCGACTCAAACTACTGGCCTATCAGGAGGCTCAAGTCAGGCAGACCCAGTTGGTACAAAAACTACAGGCCAAGGTATTGAATACTATTGTTGTGAAACCACAGGCCGACATACTAAATGCTATTGTTATAAAACTACATGCCAAGGTATTAAATAAAACTGTTGTGAAACCACAGGCCGACATACTAAATGCTATTGTTATAAAACTACATGCCAAGGTATTAAATAAAACTGTTGTGAAACCACAGGCCGACATACTAAATGCTATTGTTATTAAAACTACAGGC
>JACXGK010003818.1:0-42409 GCA_016801125.1 Novumbra hubbsi
GTCTACAACGATCATAAACATGTCATAAACAAGGTAGTTAAATGTACTGTACTGAAATGATAACCTAACTTGGCCGGTTAGCTCAGTTGGTTAGAGCGTCGTGCTAATAACGCGAAGGTCGCGGGTTCGATACCCGTACTGGCCACAGTATTTTCTTTAGTTAAAATAAACGCATAATACATTGTACAGAATAAATTGTTATTTTAAAATAAACGCAGAATACATTAGAAATGTACGTACTTTCTATTCAGACAGCAATCTTCATTCAACAATCTATGCATCGAGTCACCCTTTTCTAGTGTCAAATATTTTAAAAGCAGTTTTACAAACAGAGTAGTTTAATTCGCAGGTGATAGACGAGGGAGTTCGCTTGGTCGACAGCTGTCACTGTAAAATAGAATCTGTACTTCGATGTATACTTCTCCGTTACAGATTTCACAAGTTATAATATTATATATGGCAGATTCGCTTCTCTTGTCCCTTTGCTTTCAGGACGTACGGTCCCGTAAGGTGCATCCACCCGCTAGGGGGAGACATGTTTCCACTTAACGTTATACAACGACATCAGTAGAGGTGTAGTGCCTCATACTAATGCTGGAGGCACTACTGTGTTGTTCTCATTGTTCGGTTAACAAAATCTATGGAAATCTGCCACATTTGATACAATGTAACGTAGCGTTTGCTCTCAGTCAGTCGAAGCGTTATGCCGACTACGAATATTCGAACCGTTTCTCCTATTTGAGACCCTTGGGATTTATACAAATCGGCACTGTTGGATCTTAAAGCGAAATAAACCTCAGTCACTCCTGGAAAATATACACGTGGACAATCTCTAGATCAGAAAGAAAGGGTAAGAAATGAACTTGTGTCTTTCTCTTTTGGCGTTGGAATACTCAAGCAGCCTAAACGTGTAACATGGATAAGATTACGAGAATGTAAATGTTAAACAAAAGAAAAACACCAATGTCGGTATGTCCGAGATCCTCGAGCCCAAATAATTCCTGCTGTGTGCCACTCATTCTTTCAATCTTCTGCATTGAATGTCTTCTGTTGGAATATAATTGATTCGTAAGGTGAATCTCCAGTAGTAGATTTGAGTAAATGTAGCAAATCAATTATATTTGTTTTGGGTTACACCATCACTCTTGTTGTGGAATGTTTTTCCCCAACAACATTACATTTTCCCGTAGTGGCAATCTGTTTATTTTAGGCAGACCATGAAAAAATAGTTTGTCTTCCTAAGTGAACTGTTGAATTTAGAATTTCATGAAGTAGGCTACTGTGCGGATGTTACACATGTAAACACTGAATTCCAAATATCATGAGACCTTCCAAACTAGTCAAGAGCCGGTCGATCGTACCACTACCAAAGAACAACGTCGTCTTGTCACGACAGTGTGCTTCGCTCAACAAACATTTTACCTCCGGGATTACTCTGCTAACCTACATTCACTGAAAGTTGAGCCCCTGCGGGTGAGTCCATGGAAGGAGAGGCTCAGCGGGTGAGCCCTCTAGCTCTCGGCTTCCGTTTCTGATTAGGGATTGTCTGGATAGTGTAGTCAGCGCCCACCAGCCATGTGATTGAAGAGAGAAAAACATGACCGTCTTAACCGACATTAGCTTTCACATGTGAGGGGGAAATTGTGCCATGGAATAAACGCATGCAAATTCTCGACCTGTCACAGTATGCAGTGGTAAATACAATGTGTAGCTGTAGTTTCTGGCAAGGCACAAACCTGATGGCATGTGTGTGGAGGGGCAGGTAGCATAGCACTGACCTGTAACCGAAAGGTTGTCTGATTGAATCCCCATGTTGACAATGTGTTGTTGTTTTGTCCTTACGTTTGTTTACTCCAACTGGTCTCAGGTCATTGCAGTAAATCAGAACATGAAATGACAGATTTCTCTGATTTAAAGGTACAATCTGTCCCGGTCTTTAGGTTGTTAGACCTGCCTGCCCCACCCCTCCTCCACCCCCCCTCCGTCACCTCCCCCCCACCCCTCCGCCCCTCTGCCCCCCGCCAGGGCTCCCTGTGCACTCTCCCCCACACCCTTCTGCTCTGACTGCCCCAGGCATATTCAGGGTAACTGTAAAGTAAACATGCCCAATGGAAGGTTGAAAGGGCTTAACCCTGAGTCCTGGCTGGGGACTAGGTTCTAGGTTCCTGTCTTCTTCCAATCGCTCCGTTCCTCGGTCAGCTCCGTTCCTCGGTCAGCTCCGTTCCTCGGTCAGCTCCGTTAATGTTGCTCGGTCAGCTCCGTTCCTCGGTCAGCTCCGTTAATGTTCCTCGGTCATCTTAATTTGCATTATGTTGAATGACATAATCATATAAAGCCCAGACATTTGGGTTTGAAAGGGTATAGACCGGTTGCTGTGTAATTATAGCCTGGGGCTAGCTAGCTGCATAGTTCAAGCTTGGGGCTAGCTAGCTGTGTAGATTGAGGCTGGGGGAATCTGAGGTCTTTGCGTGTTTGACCAGCAGCCTGTAATCACTGGGTGATTAATGACTCGACCTCAGTGACACACAACCAATGAAGAGAGTCAGCTGGAAGATTTGTATATAGACTGAGCTCAACTCCAACCTGTTAAACACATCATACTGTGTTCTGGGCAAGGAAAGCATGACCCTAGGAAGCCTGGCCAGGTGGGGTTTCAGTGATTGACTCCTTACATCTTGCAACTGTTTTGATTTTTTTCAAGTGGACAGTAGTGATTCAGGCGTTGAGTCAGTTTCTCTGCCAGAAGACTCGGTTATTGAAACCAGACTGGGTTTACGGATGGATTTCAGGACGGTTGTTTGCAGAGGGAGGGCTTCAATTACAAAACATAATATTTAACTCAGCAGCTCCTCCTCCTCTAGGCCACTTCAGTGGCTTGGTCAGAGGACGCTAGCTGAGGTACATGGCAGCCAAAAAGACACTGTGCCGGAAACTCCACGAGAGGCGTTCTCCTAGAGGCGTTCTCCTAGAGGCGTTCTCCTAGAGGCGTTCTCCTAGAGGCGTTCTCCTAGAGGCACTCTCCTAGAGGCGCTCTCCTAGAGGCGTTCAGCACTCAGCCCTCAGCACTCATGGTTCTGCAGACAGGGGCTATCTCTCTCTGATTCAACCAACAATTGTTTCCTCTCTCTTACATCCCTCATTTTCTTATTTTTACCTTGGTGTTCCTCTCGGTAATGTACTGGCACCGTGTGGGTGGAGGTGTGTGGGTGGAGGCGAGGTCACTCGGAGGTTGCTCCCTTATGATTCTCCTGAGTCACCGCCCTTGGACAGGCTGGCAGGCTGTGTGGGAGGCCAGTTTGATGCCAGTTGGTGCTTCTCATTGTGTTTGGTGTAACAACATCAATCCGCTATTTGACAGCAAGCTGGTAGTAGACACAAGCCGGGAGTCAGGAACACAGTTCAAATAGCATTCCCTTTATGTTTCACTAACAGGACCCATCATAACTAGTGCACTTCGTAGGGAATAGGTGTCCACTTGGGGTGCATGAAGAGGCAGTTTATCTCCATTAAGTCCTATTGATTATGTCCGGCCTATAGTGATGGCTTGTCCATCTAAGTAGGGTGGCAGGCATGTTAGATCTGCTGTAATGTAGTTAATGCTGATTGATTTATCCTATGAACCGAAACACTGTTCATTTTGTCATGAAGATCCCTCAGAGGAAATATTTATGTTTGGAAACTTGTCGGTCAAACTCTCCACAAACCCAGTTGGATGAGCAGGCCAGAGGTCCCTCCCCTCTGATGTATTTTTTTCCAATGGGTTTTGAGAAGGTGATTATGGGAGAGGACAGGTATGTTTCCCGTGGGTTGCGCTGAGGTACTGTAGGTGATGTCATGGCTTTGGAATGTGTTTTGTGACAGTAGACAGTCTGGTGGGGGTGGGGGGGGGATTTCTAACTGATATTCAGGAAGTACAAAATGTAATTTTTTTTGTTCGCTTTTATCTTTTATCTTTAATCTTGTAATGACGTTTTTGCCCTTGTACAGCCCATATCAGTCTGACTATACGGACATTGGGGACATACGTCACCAATTTCTTCGAGAGCCCAGATCTGCTGACTGGGTTTAGAAAGAGAAGTTGTCTGGCTTGGTATAGATAGAACGTTTTGGAATCTGTCGTCATTCTCGCTATACTTGTTTTAGTGAAAGATGCAGCCTTACCTTTTGGGGCTTTAATGGTTATACTCCTCAGTGTCTTCTCTGCAAATAGACCATCGTTCCTTGCTGGTTTGCTCCACTGAAACGTATAAATCTGTAGCCGAACTTCATCTCCTCGGACAAAAGAAGTCTGCTTATCGGTAATCCCCCAAAACCACCTTTTCATTTAAATGTTTCCTGTCGTCTACCTGTCCGTCTCTGTCGGCATGTGACAGGTCATCATGGTGGAGCCGGGGGAACGGGCCGTGGCGGGACAGAGACTGGGGGCCCCAGAGAGCTTTGGGGTATCTACCCTGGAGCCTGGACAGCGCCCCCCCATCACGCCCCCTGGACGCCAGGTGTCAATCAGGGTGCACCTGCTGGATGACTCCACAGAGGTCTTCAACACATCGGTGAGTAAGGGTGTCTCTGAAGGGGGGAACGTTACGCTGGATCAACCAGTATTGTTGAACACTGCAACCATCAATGTGGCCGAGGCCCCTTCAGTGAGAATCCTCCTTGGCTTGTTCGTTTGTGGGAAGATGTTTGCTGTGGGTAAAGACCCCATGAGCTTGCAGCCAAAACTCCCCAAAGGCAGTCCGGAACTCTCTCTTTATCGACCTGTAACCTGACTCTTGTTGTGTGTTGTAATGGAAAGGGCTGACTAGGACCAGCTGACACTCTGCGACTGGTTCATTACCTGCTTCACCTTTGTGCCTGGCTGTCTGCCTGCTGGTTGTCTGCCTGCTGGTTGTCTGCCTGCTGGTTGTCTGCCTGCTGGTTGTCTGTCTGTCAGTATGTCTGCAGGTTGTCTGTGTGTCGGCGGGCTGTCTTGCTGTCTGTCTGCAGGTTGCCTGTCTGTCTGCAGGTTTTCCTGCCGCCTGTCTGTCTGCTCTGGGTTGTGCTGGAAAGTAAGAAGAGCTCCTTTAACATGAGTGTTGAGTATGCCCTCCAAACATCTATTTTGGATGAGATGTATTGATTTCCCACAAGACAATCACAACAGTATTGATCAACGTGAGTGCGGCTACATACTGTTGGGTAAGGACATTCCTTCGCCCCCACAGCACGTCAGCCTTGCGATGCAGGGTTCGGGTCAAAGTTTCAGATCCGTTCAGTCCCTGTTCTCCTGTCGCTGTCTGCTGATTGGTACCCAGCTAAAGATCAAAGGTTCCATGTAAAACCAGCCATGAGAAACGCTTCTGTCAAGCAGGGCAATGGATCGGTTGGAATGCATCTTCGCAGCTGGGAAGAAAATAGAATGGATGCTGAAAGCTTTTCATCCCTCTCTTTCCTGCTGGGTGAACAAAGAGGAGACCCATTTGTATGTCAGTAGGCCAAGCTGCCAGGCGTTTCAGGGAGTAGAAGCATAAATATGTAGGTAGGTCAAGACCTCAAGATCCTTAAATAGGACCGCTGGAAGCATTGAAGAGCATTGCTGGCGATCTCTCTTGGACAGGGTTCCTATCTAGTCTGGAGAGTCCAACAGGATGTGGGGGGGGGGGCTTCCTGTCCCAACCCAGCGCCCCCTGGCCCGGCCCGCTGGGGATGCTGATACAGCAGTGGGCCTTCAACCATGAAGCCCAAGGGTGTGACCTCACCGGCCCGCTGGGGATGCTGATACAGCAGTGGGCCTTCAACCATGAAGCCCAAGGGTGTGACCTCACCGGCCCGCTGGACACCAGACCGGAACCGATTGCGAGTGGGAAGCATAGCATTAAAGCGATGTGCTAAAACCTTGACGCCCATCGCAGTCGCTCAAAAACAACTCTAAAAGTATGTGAAGACAAAAGGCAATTTTCTCGGGTAGGGTCAGATCATCCCCTCTGTGTCTCTGGGTAACCGGCCTGGAGAGAGAAATCAACAGGGGAGTAGGTCCTTAACTGAAGTCCTTTAGGAGGCTGTTGATTAGCCTACATGGGTCAGGGTCTGTAAGTGTCTACTTCCTGGAATATACAGAATGGATCCGTAGCAGCGCCGGGTTGTAGGTTGCAGCCTGCTGATTGGAAGAGGTGCACCAGGGGTGGAGTCTGCCCCTAAAGACCTCCAATCAGTCTTACACAGGGCTCAACTAGCAACAGGAAGTACCGCCAGCCCCATGGACGGATGGGTGGGTTCAGATGGGCTGGACTACACGGCCAGGCCAGCGCCCGCCATCAATGTTCCTGAAGAGGGCTCACACCTGTATGAGCGTCACTAAACATGGAAGTGGTGAAAGGTAGAGGGGGGGTTATTTTCCGTTGGATTCAGACCCATGCTGCAGCTGTACGCGTGAACAGGAGGCGTTAGGTGAGACCGCTGGGACCTCCTGGGTCTCCCACAACCTCCCTCCCATCTGCCGGGTTTCTGCAGGCTGTTAGCGGCTTGTGTGACCTTCAGGAAGCTGTTCGTTCCACCGTCTGTCCAATGTCGCCTCAACTGGGTCCTTCCTAGAGTCACTGCTGCCATTCTGGGCCGCTGTAATTGCAGCTGAAAATAACAAGTATGTCGTTATGTGCTCGTTACAGTGTCCCAGACCAGAGGGTGTGTCAGATCCTTTAAAAACCCTCTAAATTACGACGTTTCGGGAACTCCCATACCACGAGCATGGCTTTTAGATCTGCTGTTTTAGTGTTGTCACATCATGTTAGTATGCGCTGTAACCTTTGAAGCAGTGTGAACACACACACACACACAGGTGTATTGCACCATATCATGTTGTTGTGGTGGATTGCTCCGACTGCAGGAAAGCAGAACCGATCAACAGAACCGGTCTGGTCCAACCTCACATCACTGATAGCATCTCTCACTTTCATTTTCTGACCTCAGACCAAAGCTCAAAACCTTCAGATGAATCTCTCATGATGTTGCAAAAAGCGCATCCATTGACTCAATTCCAGCTACAGATCAAATGAAAGCATTCAAAACGCACAAGGTAAATCCTAAACAGCCGAGCGGGACCTTGCATGATGACAAAGCCGGACATGGGCCCCACCTCATGTTACTGGGCAGACCAGGGAGGGTTTAACATCTGCCTGTTGGAACAAGGCGGCTTTTGTCTTGTTTCTTTTTTACTCGCCTGTTTCCTGAGTTAAGCTTTTCACCATTTCTGCATAAAGGTGTAGCTGTTCCGACTAGCCTGTTGATACTGGTCCGTCTAGGAGCCCTCATCCTGGCTGAGAAAGGCTACGTGGCTCCGACTCTGATTGTTTACACCTAACCAGCCAAGCCTTCTAGGTGACGTGTTAGCAGCAGCCGTGTTTTTCCATAAGGCCCCGGCTGAACCCGTGTAATTGGGTGTCTGTCTGTGAAAGGTCCTCTAGGCTTCTGGTGGAATGTAGAATGTTGGTGGTATTTCAATCGGTTCCATTAACCTTGGGTGGTTCTGAAGTGGATTGTTAGAGAACCAGCATTCCCTGATACTAGGCAGCCTGGATGACACACTAATAGGCCGCAGGTTTTAGACAGCAGTCTAGTCGGGGCTTTCCTAACCCTCCCCACATGGACCCTGCAGACGTCTGCTTTAACCTCAGATAGGTGATCCTGATTCAGTTGGCAGACTGTTGAAAGAACCCTGATTACTCGGATCGGGTGTCTACTGTCTACTATTTAAAAGGTGTGAAACATCGTGGTGGTCTGGAAAAAAAACGGTTTGCGAAACCCAGGCCCCGTTGATGGATTGTAACCCGCAGAAGATGGGCTGTTTGTGGCTGAAAAGCGGCATCATGAGAGGCAGGCGTCACCAACATGTGTGGTGGTGGTTACGCTAAATACCGCTCATTCCAGGCAGTGTCTCTCGCTTTCCTTGTACTCCCGTGGGTCGCTGGTGGCGGCCATGTTTCCCCACATGGAGACGTAGACGTGCTCAGTATTCAGCATGCATTTGGTATCCTAGCAACAGGGGCTGAATGAACTGCAGTGCCTGTGACCGTCTTCACCCTCACACACGCGAACAGCATGTCAACTTAAGGCCTTTTGTTCGGTCCAAGTGAATGGGCCTTGTTTTTTCTTGCGCATAATAAAACTGAAGTTTGGGGATTTCCGCATGAAAGGGTTTTCGACTGTCAATGCATTCTGGGTCAGATGTGTTCTGCTCTGCAACGAGTAACTATGTCGCTGTTCTTTGTCAAACCATTTAAGCGTGGAAAGGGGTTCAGGTCATCAAACCATTTCAGTCTGTAAATGTGGTGAAACCACACCAGGTTGAATCTGTGTGCAGATGGTGGGGTGATGCACTAATATTTTGTAATCCTGATGCATGAGGGTTTGAGCTTGTGTGGGTCTTCCCTGCTAGCGGCTGGTTCTGGTCAACCCAGGGACCCATGATCCCTACATCATGACCCTGACTACCAGCTGTCTACCAACCTTGCTGGGAACGAGCTGCAGTTAGATCATGCACTGTATGGAACTGACCTGGAGTCAGATTATGTACTGACCTGGTGTCAGATCATGTGCTGCCTAGAACTGATCTGGAGTCAGATCATGTACTGTCTTGAACTAACCTGTAGCCCGATCATGTACTGTCTAAAACTAACATTGAGTCAGATCATGTACAGTTTTTTTCCTGATGTAGTAATTCCCAATTGAGTTCCCAGCCCATCGCAATTAGTTAAGGGGGAGGGGTAATATATTAATAGTGTTATTATCTGGACTGGGTAAAAGATTATGTATTTATAGTATTATTACCACAAATGGATAAGAGGTTACGTATTTATAGTGTTATTTTCAGGACTGGGTAAGAGGTTACGTATTTATAGTGTTATTCACGGGACCGGGTAAGGGGTTATGTATTTAGAGTGTTTAGCAGTGTTTTCCTGTCGGGTTATTGCCAGTGTATTTCTGTTGACAGTAGCAGAACTTCCCAGCCAAAGAAAACACACCCTTCCAGGTCTGTTCACGTGACTGACTGTCTCTAGGTCACATCCCTTAGAAATACATTTTTAAAAACTTAATTCTTTCCTGCTGTATAACTACCAATTAGAGGATGTTTGAGAAGCCATGTTACTGTATTTAGCGATTTACTGGGTCAGTAAATTTGCAGGCTAAACATGTTCCCAATGCACGACATGTTAGTTTTAATACAATAAATATATTAAACATATAGGTGTCCTTCCCTCTCACACTCCACACTCTATCCTCCTCCTCTCAAAGCTTTGTCAGAGCTCTGATCAGAGACGCGTAAATCTACTCATGGCAGGTATATGACCTCACAGAGGACCCAGGAGTCTCTGAAGCTTCTACACCATGGCTCCGGATGCCCAGTGAGGGCCAGGTTATTTAACACACCATAAAATGGGGCCACGGCCCCTGAAACAAGGGTGGGATGTGGCTTAGGGGCCAGGCCGGGAGCTCGGCTGCACTCATTTCTCGTCCAGGAGAAAATCTGTAGGTTCAGTATTATTTTGGGCTCCACATTCATTCTGTTTTTTGACTTTGAAGATGTGTTCCTTATTTTTTGGTGCCACCAAGACATGAATGTGGACCAAAGCCTGGTCTGTAGTCTGGTCTAGTCTGGTTCAGTCAGTTGTCTGTTCCCAGCTTCTGTGGGTTCTCTACTGTCTACTGTCCTAGATGTTAATCTCTCCGGTCTTCTGTCCTAGATGTTACCCTTTCCATGCTGTAGTAACCCTCTTAGGTTTTCCAACCGCAGGAATGTGGGAAGAGGCGAGGCTGTCTCAGAACTCTCTGTAATTTATTTTCTTAGGAGTTTAAAATGTACGTTCGGTGCCATGGTAACTGGTCCTCTGGGTCTTTAGGAGTGCGGTCAAGTTCAACTCCTCTCATCTTTTGGACAAGTGAAGACCGTCTTCAGTAGCAGGAAAACACAGACCCAAATACCATCACTGTCACTTATCTTACAGACCCCTCCCCTACGAGGGCTCAGTGGACATTTTGGATCTGCTGTAGCCCCAGTTGCAATAAAAAGCCTGTATTACTTGAGCACTTATCATCATTCTTGGTTCCCCCTGAGAATCCTGTCTGGTCATTCGCTAATGTGAAAGCCAATACGTAAACAAATACCCTTAAATAAAAGCTTAGAATTTAAACTTTGACATCATTGTAGTTATTTTCATTCAAATTCAAACCTAAAGCAGAAAAAGACATTGCTCTCCCAGTCGCTATGTTGGGAGCGGAATGTTAACAGACAGCGGAGGTTATGTAAGGAGGACCATTGAGGAGCAAACCACGTAGAGAACAGCCGGCTTTAGGGAGGTCTTTTTTATGGGGGAGAAAGATGGGGCATCAAACACACAAATCCTGGTCCATGCCAAGGCATCCTGGTCCATGCCAAGGCGTCCTGGTCCATGCCAAGGCGTCCTGGTCCATGCCAAGGCGTCCTGGTCCATGCCAAGGGCCCCTCTGGGCTTCCGGGCCACAACAGCTGGTTGAGTAACGCGTCCAGTGGATCGATCAGACTTTTAATCCGTGTCCTCTAAATGTGGGAAATTGACATGACTAGATGGACTCCGTATTGTGTCTGTGAAGTTAATACATTTGTTGATAAATCATTATATTTCAATTTATTATTACTTAATTACCTTTTGCTTACTGCTTACAATGCTGGACTGTCCAGTTAAATCCCCTCTTTGGGAGAGTGTTGCGTTGCTAAAGAAGGGTGAGGCCTTGCTTAATCCTCCGTCTTACGCCCACCCCCCTACTCACCTCTCATCTGCTGGATGAGCCTGAGCCTCTCCTACAGGCCAAGGGGCCTCATAAAGCAGCCCGAGGCCTCGTCTTAGTGGCCCCCTGGAGGCAACAGTGTTGATGGCGGAAAGCCCCCTGCTGGACTGTTGTGTTCCGTCTGAGAGCCAGTTGAGGAATCGCTGTGAATAGAGGAACATATTTCAACCCGTTGGTTGGTTTCTGGTGTCACTACCCTAAATGCTTCTCTGAACACCTCTCCCATTGGCATCTATGAGCTATAGCCAGCTGGAAATCTGCTAATTAATTATTGTGGTCATATGCCTGGGTTTTCAGTAGTCAGGACTGTTCAGTGGTCGAAACGCTTCGTCTTCTGTAGTCTAGACTGTTTATGGGACCCAGGGCTTCGCCTTCAGTGGTTAGGACTGTTCAGTGGTCGAAGCGCTGCGTCTTCAGTAGTCGGGACTGTTCAGTGGTCGAAGCGCTTTGTCTTCAGTAGTCGGGACTGTTTAGTGGGCCAAGGGCTTCATCTTCTAGCCCTGTGAAAGGCTTTTAGAAATGATGTTGAGGGTTTTTTTCATGGCAACAAGAAGAGGCAATTCTTTCAACATATTAAACATCTCAATTGTTTTTGCCTGGACAATGTTATACAAAGGGATTTGAATGCATGGATTATCCTATCATTAATCAATCCAGCAGTTCTCACAAAAGGCTTTTACAGATACAACCCCGAAACCCCAAATGGCAAGCAACAAGAGTGAATGCCCAGTTCTAACCCTGTGTGTATAATCCTAGAGCTTTGACTGAGATCAGGACTCCAGGTCTCCGTTACGCTCCCTGGTCCGAGACCGCAAGCAATTCCTCTTCCTCCTCTTCCTCTTGATCCTCCAATCAGCATGATCGGACATAAAGGACAAAACAGGATCGTAGACAAAGTGCTCAGTGTCCAGAACTTGTTGTTTTTTATTATCTTTCTTATGTAAAAATACAGATGATGTATCTTAATTTGAACATTCTGATGTTGTTGGAATATTTCTGCACTTTCAGGAAGTAGTAAGGTGTGTTTTCAGAGTTTAAAAAACTGTTTCTGCCCCCCAGTGCAAAACAAAAAATTTCCATTCTTTATAATGAATGTTCTTTTTCACATTTCTTATTGCTGTAGGTTTTTTTTCTGTGCTGTGTGAACCTATGTCATTACTTTTTGGCAATCAAAGTAACATTCCTCTGACTTCTGCCCAGTGATTTGGAAGAGGGAAAGATTGAATGAAAAACACCTGAACAAACACATCCAACCTCCCCCTGCCTTCAAATCCATTGTCGTTAGGATCCCATTTACATCCAATTCTCCCCTTATCTGATGTTGTTGAGGATCATCTTACCAGGATTTGTAAGCCAATTCCTTTTGTCAGGACTCTTAGAAGACTCTTAGCCTGATATATGAGTTGGCAGAATTCATTGGGTCAATCTGGCTGCAGTCATTGGGTCAGCAAGTCATGTAGTTAGACTGTCTTGTCAATCAGAGACATTTTAGATCCTTCTTAAAGAGAGTGTTCAAAAGTGAAGCATTTGTTGACATGCAGATGTTTCTAGTTGTTACACAATGTTGTTTTGGCTTTTGTGAGAAAGTATTTTCTGTTAGTTCACACACAGACATGCACTCATCAAGAGCACAATACACAAAATTGTTGTATTTGTGTTGTGGGAAGTGTGGTCAGTCTGTCTCTGTTTTGTGCATTTTTTTTATAATTTTTCATCCCTTTCTCACAGAAGCCCGCTATGCCTCTAGCTAGGCTTTCCTATTAATACGATGTTGTTTTTATTTGACTTGCCTGGTTATGTAAAAGTTAAATATAAATGCATGGTAAACAAGCAGAATATAAAAGGATATGTACTGTAGATCCGCTTTGACTTGGAGCGTGTAATTGTTTACTGTTAAATGCACAGTAGTTACTGGCATTGTATTTATATTTCATGTTAATTCAGGAAATTCAGATTATATTTACAACGTTCTCTTGTGAATCACTTCCAAAGTAGGGGTCAGGGGTCATGTGAATACAGGAAGTATCTTAGCATCCCAGAATAGCATCCACTCTGTAACTTTTCTCCCCATTGAGTGAAGGTCACCAGGGCCTAGAATGAAGTGCCGTGACTAGGCTCCTCATTGGAGACCCGAATCACCCAGGGCTATTCTGGGTTTAAATGACCACCAACCAATCTTAATTTTTTTACTCTCCGGTCAAGCTGAATGGACATTCTGTCTGAGTTTTCAGTAGTGGATTTCAGACATTACTAGCATGTCTTGAAGCACCGATAGAGGACCTTGTTGATCAGTGGACTTGCAATAAAATCCTGTAGCCTCCAGAATAATCCTCCACCTCTTAAGGAGTTGGCGGCTGTTCTAAAGTCTTCTACAGGTTACAGACTGAACTCTCCAAAACCCTCTCCCCCCCGTCCCTCCCCCCCGCTCTCTCACCCTCTCTTCTGTTCACTTCCCTTCAAAAAAACAGATCAAAAGCCCACGATTCATATTTGCAGGAACCTCTGTCTTTGTCCAGGACAATCATACAATCAGTGCATCATCAGGCTAGCTGTGTGGAGGTTTGGTAATCAGGCTAGCTGTGTGGTGGTTTGGTAATCAGGCTAGCTGTGTGGTGGTTTGGTAATCAGGCTAGCTGTGTGGTGGTTTGGTAATCAGGCTAGCTGTGTGGTGGTTTGGTAATCAGGCTAGCTGTGTGGTGGTTTGGTAATCAGGCTAGCTGTGTGGTGGTTTGGTAATCAGGCTAGCTGTGTGGTGGTTTGGTAATCAGGCTAGCTGTGTTGTAGTTTGGTAATCAGGCTAGCTGTGTTGTAGTTTGGTAATCAGGCTCTGTGTGGTGGTTTGGTAATCAGGCTAGCTGTGTGGTGGTTTGGTAATCAGGCTCTGTGTGGTGGTTTGGTAATCAGGCTAGCTGTGTCCGGTACACTCTCAAGTCTCTCTAGATGTAGCTGACACAGTGCTGGGAGCACAACCTCCCCCTGTGTCTGTGTAGTCTTTGACAGCCTGGAAGGGAGCCACTCTGTAGACCCACAGATGTCTGCAGGAGTAAACCCAGACTGAAGAATGTCTAGTCTGCGCTCAAACATCTTTATCAACCTGTGTGTATATGTATGTATGTGTGTGTGTGTGTGTGTTGGCTGTGGCTTAGGGAAGAACGCCTGTCATCAGTACACCCATTATGTTTACAAGACACCCTGCAGTCAGGACAGACAGGTCCTCAGCCACAGTTCCCCAATTAGAGGGAGTGAGAACGCTGTTGTTATGGCTTTGCGGTCCACAGCATGTTTTCAGTACTCTTCTATCACGCCCTGAATGCCCCTAACCACCTCTAACCAACCCCGACCCCTCCATCAGGTGGAGGGGTAATCCTCTCTGGGCAGACTAGACGGACACACCCACCCTGGGCGTAGGCTCAGGCACTGGGGCCCGTAACTCAAAACACATTTAGGATTTATGGGCCCCAGTGCCTCACTTCTTTCTCTTTCTTTCTTTCTTTCTTTCTTTCACCAGCTAAATCCTTTGACTGGCCTCTTTCTAAAGGTCAGGGGGCAACTAGGCTGACCTCTTCATAGAGATCAGGAAGTGGAAGGCTTGTTAACTCCAGCTAAGGAGAAGGAACATAGATGTCAATTATGCGAGTTGTTTTCTCTCAAGTTAATGTAAATTGCTGTGTGTATTTATTTTGTAGCCATGAGCTCCAACCAAGGTGCTGTTTAACCTGGTTTGTCTCTTCTGGACTGTGTCTGTTGTTCTCTCCATAGCAACGAGCCCCGGCCAAGGTGCTGTTTGATCTGGTGTGTCTGTTCTGACCTGTGTCTGTTGTTCTCTCCATAGCAACGAGCCCCAGCCAAGGTGCTGTTTGATCTGGTGTGTACCCACCTCAACCTGGTCGAAGGAGACTATTTTGGTTTGGAGTACCAGGACCAGAGGAAAATGACGGTACAGTTTAAATACTCCTGTCACACGGAGAACACAGACAGGCTAGATAAGAACCGTGTTGTAAATGTGGAATTGAAAAGTGCCAGCGGCACTTCAAGCAGCTAGCATACCTGCCTACAGCTGTAAAATATTAACTTAACACGACGTCTGTGGTTTTGTGACTCTTAACAGACGATTTACCCATTACTCTATTTCAAAAGAGCACTTTGTACGTGGTGCTATTACCACTTCCTGTTGTACCATACATTGGTGCTATAATGGGTTATAAAGTGTGTTGTTACCCCGTTTTCATTGTAGGTGTGGGTGGACCTGCTGAAGCCGATACTGAAACAAATCAGACGTGAGTATTACTAACCAATCACATGTAGTTTCTACGGCACATGTTTTACATGGCAGGTTCTCAGGGTGTGAACTAATAACACATCCGCTGCTTAGCGTCCCGAGGGCTGGTTGATGCGTCTCGTGGTTTGAGGGTTGTTAATTACATTCAAATTGGGCTGATAAGGTAAAACATTTGTTGATATGCCCTTAAACGGGGCACTTAACGCTACATTAGCTACTAAAATGTAGATGTAGGCACCCCGAAACTCCGAACACAGTGGATCCATGGTTTTCTGAAGGGATGTATTTGACAGAGTGTAATTTTCTCCCCACAGGGCCTAAGAACACAATCCTCCGGTTTGTGGTGAAGTTCTTCCCTCCCGACCACACACAGCTGCTGGAAGAGCTAACACGGTAAGGTCCAACTGCAGCCTCCCTTTAAAGGCTGAACCAAATGGAACCTTGAAAAAACATTGGCTTGTAGCTTCTGGAGGCAGGGCAGACCCCAATTTCCTCCTGTTAGCGTGATCTGCTCACCGTGTCTCCACAGCTGACTGAACATTGACATTGTGGTAAGCACACAGCAGTGTCAACACTGGGGATAGTTAGCAGGCTAATTCCATGTGGCTGTGGTGGTCACGGCTGTGCTGACGTTCCCCAGAACACAGGCTGCTTTAGAACCTTTGGTTGTAAACCCGTGTTTGACTGATTCAGTCTAGCAGAGGCTGTGTGAGGAGGGTTAGAGTTAGGGCTAATCCCCCTGTCTCTTTCTCCTTCCTCCTGCCTCCTTTCTGTTTGCCAGGTACCTGTTTGCCCTTCAGATAAAGCATGACCTGGCTTGTGGCCGGCTGACCTGCAATGACACCAGCGCTGCTCTCCTGGTGTCACACATCGTGCAGTGTGAGTATCAATACTGCCCCTCTCCTGGTGTCACACACCGTGCAGTGTGGGTATCAATACTTCCCCTCTCCTGGTGTCACACATCGTGCAGTGTGAGTATCAATACTGCCCCTCTCCTGGGTTGTGGGTTATCTAACCTAACACTCTGTTTTCCTCTCCTGTCCACCTCTATTTAGCTGAAATAGGGGACTTTGACGAGGTCCAGAGTTTCCAACATCTTCTTCACAACAAGTACATGCCAGACCAGGACGTCCTGATGGACAAGATCACAGAATACCACCGCAAGCATGTGTGAGTTACCCTAGATCAAACTAGATCACTCTAGATCAAACTAGATCACTCTAGATCAAACTTGATCACTCTAGATCAAACTTGATCACTCTAGATCAAACTAGATCACTCTAGATCAAACTAGATCACTCTAGATCAAACTAGATCACTCTAGATCAAACTCGATCACTCCAGCTGCTTTCCACTGCTGCCTATATGCACTGTCCTTTTTTACCAAGCCCAGTCACCCAACCAGCCTGCATGACAGTCAACCAGCCCGTTCAGTTAGCAAGTGCAGATCAGGAAGGAAGTATCTAATTCAGAACCACATACAGGAAACGGGAAAGCATTTTCACTCAGCAGATTCAGGAACATAAACAGTCATGTGTGGGTGGAGCGTGCCACACTGTATATATAAAAATACAGGGATTTATTTAGTTTGATGTAAAACAGATGACAATTTTACAGTTTCAATATTTATACATTGTAGTTTATACAAGTATATTGTACATTTTTGATAATCTGGGCCCCTTTGAAGAATATTTTATCCTTTTATTTAAAAACATAATGGCAGGTCACACCTACTAAACTGGTATTATTCTGCGTACCTCTAGAGGCCAGACCCCGGCCGAGTCAGATTACCAGTTGTTGGAGATCGCCCGGCGTCTGGAGATGTATGGAGTGAGACTGCACCCCGCCAAGGACCGGGAGGGGTCCAAGCTCAGTCTGGCCGTGTCTCATACTGGGGTGTTGGTGTTTCAGGTGACTCCCTGACCTCCAGCCATCTGCATTCCTTAGTACATTAGAATGAAACGCTGTTAGGAGATACAGGCCAGGCTAGATTCGCTGTTTCAGTTTATATTACTTCTGCAGGATGGAGATTAGTCATCAGTTAGAGCAGCCTAGCTGTTAAAAAACAGTAATGTGTTTGTGTGTGTGTGTGTGTGTGTGTGTATATGTGTATGTATATGTGTTTACCTGTTTTGGGACTGTAAGACTGTCTTCTCTCTCTGTGACTCTATACTTTACTGTACACTCTATGTAACTATTGCTGTACTCACAATGTCACTACTGTCTTATAGGGACACACAAAGATCAATGCGTTTAATTGGTCTAAAGTCAGAAAGCTCAGCTTCAAGAGGAAACGCTTTCTCATAAAACTCCGGCCAGATCTTAACGTAAGTTGTAATCTTGCTTGTCAAGGACTGTCTACAACTGCATTGTTAAATATGGAGTTCAGAATTCTGCGTTTTTCTACAGTCTGAAGCTTTAATGCTTCTTTTTGACTGTGTGTGTATCATTCTGTGCCGGTCTGTCTGCCTGTACATGTTGACCGTCTGTCTGTGTGTGTCACGTTGATGTGCTTCTACAGCAGAGTGTGTATCAGGACACTCTGGAGTTCATCATGGCCAGTAGAGACTGCTGTAAAATCTTCTGGAAGATCTGTGTGGAGTACCATGCTTTCTTCCGACTGTTTGAGGAGCCCAGGCCCAAACCCAAGCCCGTCCTGTTCACCCGGGGATCCTCCTTTCGGTTCAGGTAGGTGGGCTGGAGCCGGGTTGGGCTTGATGGAGGAATACGACCCCCACAGTCTAACCATCTGGGCCGTCTTTCTCAGCGTACTTCTTGTCTTCCCATCATGTCTCTAGTGGACGGACACAGAAACAGGTGATGGACTATGTGAAGGACTCCGAGTTCAAACAGATCCCTTTTGAAAGGTGCGGCTTTACATTGACTGTCCTGTTCCACGTGGCTTGTTTCCTTCAGACACAGGAACTGACTCTTCTATCTCCTCTTCACCAGGAAGCACAGTAAGATCCTTTCCACCGGCAGCCTCACGCCGCAGGACAGGAAAACACCCCAGGACAGGAAAAGAGCCCAAATGCAAAAAGAGGTCTGTATTTCCACTAATTCAAAGGAGAAGGAATGAAGTAACCGGGTTGGGCAAACTGATAAGTGTCCCAGATAAATGTTAACCTTGTTCCCTCTAATCTCCAGGGTGCCTCAACTGACCAGACAGACTCTCCCCTCCAGCTGGGTTGCCAGGCCCCTGTGGACCCTTCTGTCATGACCTCTGGCCCGGGTAACGGCCATCAGGCCGGTTTAGGATCAGAGGGCCAACCCAGCGTCCTAACCCAAGAGCACCAGAACCCAGGTCCAGCCTCGCGGGCAGCGGATGGCAGTAGTTCCTCCATCCCTTACATTGACGGCTCTGACGTAGATAGTGAACACGAGGCGCGGGGCACACGCACACACAACCATGATGAGGGTGAACCGCCGGGGGTCAAAGGTCATGGTGCTGGTAGGAGAGGAGGTGCTAACGGGTTCAGGAACAGGTGCCCAGAGCGTGAACAGGTGGGTTTGAGTCGTGAGGTAACAGACGAGCAGCGGTCTGATGACACATCGTTTACCGGGGGGTCGTTTACCGGGGGGTCGTTTACCGGCCGTTCCCCGCTCCACAGTACCCTGCTAGATGAGATATTCCGTGGGGAGGGGCGGGGCGCTCTCCGCGGTCAGGGACTTATGTCCCGCAGTGTTGGCTCCTCCCCCGTGGTGAACAGCTTCCACCAGAGGACCTCTGTAAGCCACGCCCCCAGAGAGCCCGATGGCCACGCCCCGCGCCCGTCTCACTGGAATGACGGAGGCCATTGGTTCAGTAAGCGCCCTGGCCCACCACTAATTGGTGTATTGGTCGGAAATGAGGCTCCTCCCCACCACGGAAGCTATTCGCCAATCAGCAGCCGCTCGCCACACGTGGCCAAACTTCACAACAACCTGCGTAACTGTAGCGATACAGACCCCTTCATCCTCAGTCAGCTGCCCTCTTGCCCGGGCGGCCGCGTGGTAACCAACGGTAACAGTTACCATCAGCTGACGGTCCCTGGTCAGGAGCGGTCCAACACTGTGCAGCGGCTCTGTGGTCGCCGCGGAGACCCCAACCGTAGCCCCGGCCCCCAGATGATTGACGGTTCCACCAGTAGCGGAACAGACACCAGTGACACGGAGTCTGACACCGGCTCTTCCTCTTTTGATCCGCTGATGTACGGCAACAATGCTGCGGTCAGCTCCACCCCCAAGGTTGGCTCCTCCCATGTCCCCCGCTCGAAGTTCCTGGCGCTGGATGATGCGGAGGAGCAGGAGGGGTTTAACCTCCACGCCGAGGACCCTGGGAAAGGCGTTTTTAGTTGTTAGCGGGGTGGCGTGTCAGCCAGTAGGCTGTTGGGGGGGATCCCGTCTAGTGACGGTTTCAGGATGTGACTGGTTGTAATGTCAGTCAGCCTATGATGTGAAGGATACGGGTGTTCCAACAGCGTTTAGATGTTTGGCTGTCGAAGTGACCTCTGAGGGTTAGACCTCTACATATTAACTGAAGGTCTACAGACCTCAGGGTCCCTTAAGCCAACAGTGTGTTTGTCTGCTTCTTATCTCATGCAGGCGAGTTAGTCTGTCCTACCTTTTCCCTGGGAGGATCTCTGTAATGGATCCCACGTTCCAGGAGGATTCAAAGTGCCATATCTGAAAAATACACTATGCAACCGTAGAGACGGTACAGGGGCTTTTCAGAGAGCATGTTGTCATGTTGCTATTGGTTTTGCTGCTGGTTTCAGGGCGGTCATAATGTAAAAGGCCTAATTAATTAGGTTTGTCGTGACTTGTTGGACTTGTTGTGTTTTTCCACCACAGTAGTTTCTTTTACACGCTTATTCTAATTTCTGTCATTATTTGGCAGTTGTTTTGTGCAGCCGTGTGTGTGCTGTGGACGTGTGTAACCCTGACCTAACCTGTGCAGTGGAACAGTTCCTGACGGATGTGACGTGTCAGTTCCAGTAGATGGTAGATTATGGTAGATGATAAAGTGAGACGTTCTCATTAGCAGTGTGTTGTCTGTCTGTAAAAAGCTTGTGCGGTTTCCGTCCTGAGGGGGGGGGCTTGCTTTTAATAGCCACTTTCTTGTTGTCGGTTGTGAGAGCATTTTCCATTTTATTAAAACATGAAAGCACACCATTCATGTCTTCAACCTTTTGCTTCAAGATCCCCAAACATCCCACAGTGCGCTTGCAGCCATGACCATCCAAACGCGATTATCTTATCAAGGGCTTGATGCTGAGCTGACAAGTCTAATCAGGTGTGGAGCCACTGTGGCTTCCCCGGGACAGGGTTGATTCCTCTGTGTTGTACTGTAGCGGTTTTTTGTGCTGTGAGGTTATTGACTCCACCATTGTTTGACTCCCCCATGTCTGCTCTCACCCCCCTCCCATCCCCTGCTCTGCTCGGCTTCACTCCTGGCATGTAAACAAGATTGGTCTCCTATTGTTGAGTTTCGGCTCTGAGGTCGTCTCTTATTGAAATCCAACATGGTCGCTACTTCCTGGCTCTTCACCCTCATCATTGCTGTTTACTCACGTTGGCTTACAACACATTTACATTACGGCCACTCTACATATCTCATGTTATAAACTTTACAACACATTTACATTACGGCACTCTACAAATCTCATGTTATAAACTATACAACACATTTACATTACGGCACTCTACATATCTCATTTTATAAACTTTACTACACATTTACATTACGGCACTCTACATATCTCATGTTATAAACTTTAGAACACAGTTTTTCCTGCAAAGACACCGGATGGCTCGCATGGATCTGAGGAACAATCAGTGTCTCCTTTATGTTGCTTCTCCTTTTCTGAAAGCATGTCAATCTGCTCCAGCTCGTGTCCATGGTGACACTGTCTTCCTGTTCCTGCTGTGGTCCCTCATTAACACCAGTACTGAATATATCACTGGACTATCTTAGCTTGTGTCTCTGCTTCTCTCTCTGATGCTGTGGTCTGATTGGCGAGAACAACTAGATTGTGTACAAAGGAAAGGCCACACTAAACAGATTCAAGGTGTTTCCAGAGTAGAACCAGAAAGTGAGAACGCCTGTCTGAACTAAGTCACTGATCGTGTCCCAAACAACAACCTGTTCCCTTTGTAGTGCACTACTTTTGACCAGCACCGGTAGGTAGTAGTGGGTTGCAGACAGCCACTAACTGGATCTATCTGAGTCCTGCTGCCATGACTACCGTAGTTACTTCCCTCCAACCTCTGATGCCGAAGTAGGACTTTTACTGCTAATGTACTTTGAAGGTTGTGATTTCTACCTGTGTAGTTGTTGGGATGTTAGTCTAGACATCGGGACTAAGGGGTGGATGTTAGTCTAGACATCAGGACCAAGGGGTGGATGTTAGTCTAGATATCAAGACCAAGGGGTGGATGTTAGTCTAGACATCAGGACCAAGGGGTGGATGTTAGTCTAGATATCAAGACCAAGGGGTGCCAGTCTAGACATTGGATGACATGATGGCAATCTAAAACGACAAGATGTTCAGACAGTTAGTGAATATTAAGTGGGCTGCTGGTGAAAACAACTTGTTGTGTCTTTTAAAATGTTGTCAAAATGAAACATTAATGTCTCTCCGGGCTTCCATTTCGAGTGTCAGGTTTGTGTCTTGCTGAAGTATTTAGGAAAACACAGGGTTGCACCGTGTCAGACTCTTATCTGCACTCATTAAAATACACTCAGTAGACAGTTTATTAGGAAATGCTGTCTCAGTCTGCCCAGATGTCTGATTCAACAGTCTGAATTATTCGGGAGATGGAAAACGTTCCAGAGGTATGTTGGTCCATCTTCATACAATGCCACACAGGTTCTTCTTATTGGACGGTTCTGCAAACAGCCAGTTCCACCTCCAGAAAGATGTTCTACAGGGTTGAGGTCCAGGGACTGAACTCGCTGTCATTTTTCAGGAAAGTTCTCAAATCCACTACTGCCTGCACCCGTAATTGTTATAACCAAACAGGAGTGACTAAAAGATTAAAACGACTCCAAACCCCTCAGCAAACAAGATCACAGAGACATTGGACCTGGCAATACCGAATCCTTTCAGACCACCGTGAAGTCCATTCAGTCTTTAGTTTGGCCCTCTAATGTGTAATAAACTGGCTACCGAGTATAGAATCAATAGAACGGGTTTCAATTGACATGATTCATAACGGGTAGACGGGGAGCTGGTCTTTTCATTCGAGGTATTCTATGTATATATGTTTTTAATAAGGTAACGCACACTGTCCCAAGCCAGACTAGGGCCTTGTAAATCCAACTCTCTCCACCCCTCGGAACGAGCACTCCGCCCGTTTCCATGTTACTCTAATGTTTGTACTATTATCTTGTAAAACATCTTTGTATATTGACATTGCTTTTTAACACACTTGATTCTTCTACTGTGAATGTTTTTCACCTTTTGGATTGGAATGGTTTCTACACGTTCTAACACTGTATCTGGTTGTCTGCACTAGTGTCAATAAACTGCACCGTTATGCGACGAGGGACTCCTGAATTGTCTTTTGACTGGCGTCGTTGTCTCGTAACCCCTCCCATGTAGGGATGGAACCCTCCCGGTATCATTTCCGTGGAGATACAACACGACCTGTCTCCTGTTGCCATAGACATAGTACCGTCCCTGTCTCGTGTTGCCATAGACATAGAACCGCCCCTGTCTCGTGTTGCCGAAGATATAGATATGTCCTTGTCTCGTGTTGCCGTAGAGATAGAACCCTCCCTGTCTTGTGTTGCCATAGAGATAGAATCCTTTCTGTCTTGTGTTGCCTTAGAGATAGAACCTTTCCTGTCTCCTATGTTGTTGGTGGACACCAATTGTTTTTTATATTTTCAGCATGTGATCTTTTTAACAGTTCAGTTTTACACTCAGCATGCTTTCAGGTTGTTGTGGTGATTGCCTGTTTGTTTTAATTTCTGTTAGTTTTATTGTTGGTTAGTTTGTGTGATTTCCGTGGTCCTAACACTGAACTCGATGGATCACCTTGTCTAATGAAGTGTAAGGGACCTCGGCGGGTTTAATGTTGTCCAGGCTGGTTCCTGCCTGTTGAGTACCGGCAGTATCCAAGTCTGTCAGTGCACAGGAAACAATGCTAGGCAAGTATTGAGTCATAAATCTAGTTATTAGCTGGTAGATCTAGTGACTAGCTTCTAAATCTAGTGACTCTAGTAATTAAATTAAGCCAGGTTGAAGTAATGAAAATGTAATTAGACTTGTCTTTTTTGATGATGAAGAAAATGTGTTTCCACCAGAGATTATTTTCACAAATTATTTTATCTACAATAACAACTATCACTAGTCGTCTGTGGTCAGTCGTGGTATTGGTCTGGGAACTGACATGGGTGGGAACTGACATGGGTGGGAACTGACATGGGCCCAGCCTGTAAAAACACATGTGGATTTTACCTGTCAGATCGGATTGAATGCCACAAAATAGAATGACTAGAAGAGATTCATCATTGATTGGAACAGGGACTCCTATTTGATTTATTCTTAACCAGTGGAGAACCTTTTGTTTTGTTTGTTTGGGTTCTGTCATACTAGACTTTAACTCTTAGCTTTCCCATTTTCATCATCTTTTAATAATCACCTTGCTTAGACCTCTTTAGTATTTTTTTTTTCTATCAGGATTTGCCTTGTAGAGTAACTCTGATCTTAAAGTTCCCTGCCATCCAGAATCCCTGATGTGGTCCGCTTTTGTCAACTCGTTGAGTAGTTTCATTAAGACCGAATGGCCCTTCAGGTAAGATGTCTGGTTTCCTTCCTCATTGGTTGGATGCCGTCCTGACTGGTCTGTGTGGTTCTGCTCCCCAGGAGTGTTGCAGCGCTGCCTGGGCCTCCCTGCCGGACCCCCAGGGGTGGTGGGTAATGGGCAGAACGCCTCCTCCGCCCCTCCCCCCGAGGAGCACCTGCCCTCCCCCCTCACCTCCCCCCTGCTGACTGAGGCAGGCTACGTCCGCACGGATGACGAGGACGAGGTTCAGAGGAAGGTTGGTGTTTCGGGGCTGGAGAGTGGGAGAAACATCCATCTGCAACTCAGATGTTTAATATCATTAGACCGATATAAAGACATGTACGTCAGATACTTAGAGACTCATAGAACAAGGCAAAAGCTGGGCAGAATTTGGTGGGTCTGGGCTTGAAGCAGGAGGTGGACTGGGCTTGAAGCAGGAGGTGGGGCTGGGCTTGAAGCAGGAGGTGGGGCTGGGCTTGAAGGAGGAGGTGGGGCTGGGCTTGAAGGAGGAGGTGGGGCTGGGCTGAAACTAGTTAGTTCCATCTTTTCTGGAAAGGGAGCTGACAGAGGACCAGACAACCCAGATAAACCTGAATAACTGTGGCCTTCCCTGTTCCATAGTGTCCTACAACTATATCCAGCTTGGTCCTTTGTCTGCTAACATTGGTTATGACAGAACAAGTTATTTTTTGAACCAACATCTTTCATTTGCTCTTTAGATTTTACACATGTGAAAGTGTTAAATACATGCACATTTTATTTTATTATTTTAATATCTTTCTTTGTGATACCCTAGAATAGCATATTCAAGTGTTCGGCAGACATTTTGTTTACTGGATCAAGATAGCTGCACCTGTTTGCCTATTGTCAGTATATCCAGACATTGACCAGTATGTGGTTACACATGTAATGTGTTTGGGAGGTATTAAAAGAACAAGGGTCCAACCCCAGGATCCTCAGGGAGACCCTGATGTGTCGTCTATCTAAAACTCTGCCTGTGTTTGACTCAAACTCTCTTCGTGACCTCCTCCTGTCTTTCATCCAGATGTTCCCTACTGACAAGGCCTACTTCATTGCCAAGGAGCTTCTCACCACAGAGAGGACCTTTCTGAAGGACCTGGAGGTTATAACCGTGGTAAGACTAGTTATTACAGTGTTATTACAGTGTAATAATGATCTCTGTACTGTTGACAATCTTTTCCCCTGACTTTCTCTTATCGTCACTTTCTCCCTCGATGTCTCTGATTCTCTGAAATGTAATTTAATTCAGTACTCTGTATCAACAGGTTACTAGCTAAGTTCAATGATGTGCTCAAGGATGCAACACCAATTAATTCCACAATAAGACCACTGCATTAATAATGTTAATGACAAATTATAAAGTGAGCGTTCTCAACATGACTGAATCTCTCACTCAGCTGTTATATTTTCCACCTCTTTGATGTGTGGGGGGTGGGGCAGAGTGCTCTTTAAACACCTCTTAAATATTTTTATTGGCTGCTGGATCTGAGGCCCCTCCCCCTCTCCCACAGTTTCTCCCCCCTCCTGCAGTGAAGCAGCAGCTGTTAAGTGCCAAGTTAGCAGCCTGTTTTAAAGCCACCCTACCTGCTCCTATAGATGTGTGTCTGTGCCTCTGTGCCTGTTTGTGTGGGTGTGTGCGTGCGCGTGCAAGCATCTGTGTGTGTGTGTGTGCGTGAATAATGTTTAGTGCTGGTGCAAACAAATGTGAGGAAGTGTTTATAGAACAGAGAACTCCATTCATCCGGCCACCGTCCCTCCCTTCAACAGCCCAGCAGACAGCTTCAATGAGACCCCTGTCGTCAGGCTGGGATCAGTTCATTACAACAAAAACACCAAACATAACAGACTGAGGAAAACCATTAAACGCTTCTTTGCTAAAACGTTCCAGTCGGGTGGCATTAAATGGTGTCTGTTACAAAACTTTTCAACAGGCGAAACATGTTGTGTGCTGACAGCTGTCTTAGCCCTTCCTTTAACTTTGACTTTATTGCCACTCAACCATATACACAAGTGCAACAGTGGGTGAAAGTCTTGGGTGCAGTTCCAACAACATAGCAGTTTGACAAAGACAATAAACATCTGATTTACACTAAAACAAATTACTCTATTACACATATCATTACACAACACAATATACAGTATACACATAGGTGGACTATACAATAAAATATAGAGTATATGCAGAATAAGACTGTATTCAATAATACACTGTATCCCCCCCTCCCCCCTCATGTAATAACTGGTCCTGCATTGACATTAAGCTCTATGGAGAGTCACCGTCTTACCTGTGTGTGTGTGTGTGTGTGGGCGTGTGCATCAGTCGTTCCAGGCCTTCCTGGGTAAAGAGGGCATCCTGCCAGACTCTTTGAGGACTTTGATCATCTCGAACTATGAGCCGGTCTACAAGTTTCACCAGGCCTTCCTCAAGGAGGTGGAACAAAGGCTGCAGCAATGGTGAGGGGGAGGTTGGGGAGGCGGGGGAGGTTGGGGAAGTGGGGAGTTTGGGAAGGCGGGGGGAGGAGGGGGAGGGGTTCGTGTCTGCGGGTATTGAATCTGTCCGTCTTCATTTCTACCCCCCCACTGAACCACTTGAGGTGCCTGTCTGACAAGCAGAAATGCCCATGAAACAAAGACAATAATCTGCATAAAAGATCCTACAGACATCCTGGCGAAAGGAGGAGGCGAGGTGAGGTTAAACTTGGAGGCGTTGCAGTGGCCCAGAAGTCTCCTTAAGGAGTCTGTGTAGGAGTATTGGGTATATGTTCAGTACCATGCTACAGGAGACTTGGAACCAAGCGATCAGTCTATTGATCCAGGTATCACTAGGGGCGTGGCCTTAACCACATTCCTGGCTATATAAGAGGCCTCAGAGCATCTCATGCTTCGTCTGTGTTCTGGGAGTTTTCCAATCTCACCCGTGTCACCCTTCTCCTCCGCAAGCTCTTGGTGCCTGCCTATGGTGCAGGGACCCCCTACCTGAAGGCTGTGGTTAAACCCTTCCAGCCCTCCAGCACTCCCATCTGCCCCTTGTGTTGTGCCCACCCAACAGGTGGGCAGATCTTGGCACCTCAAGGGTGGAACAAACTTCCTCTTGAAGCCAGGACAACAGAGTCCCATGCTGATCTCCTGAAAGTGGCTGTAAACCACCTCTTTGATTATCTTGATTATCACCCCACCCCCACCACCTGGGAAAACAAACACTCAACCTTGATTTCTCCGCCACTGACTTTGGCAACTAATGGCTTTGATAAAGGAAAGTGTACTTATTATGATCGTCAGATGTAGTAAGACACCCTAAGAGGAATGCACTTAAGTCGCTGTGGATAAGAGCGTCTGCTAAATTACTAAAATCTAAATGTATTGATTAAACCAGTTGCCCCTTTAGACCTACCGTTCCCACACAAGCAAACCTTTGCCTTTTGTGTTTTGGCTCTGGGGAAGATCACGTGTTATGTCTTGCTGGATGGTCCAAGATGTTCAGGCCAGTCATTTTCCCACTGACACTTGAGCGATGTAGGACCCTGTTTTACTGCCCCATCTGCTGGTTGCGCTGTGAAACTGGACTCTGAGGCCTCAGGGGTTTGTTATATAGACATAATGGTTCATGTGGAACCAGTCGTCAATTGATCGTAATGTCCAATCGAAATGTGGTTTCTGCTTTTAACTATGCCTCTGGTGGGTGATGCTTCCGCACCAGGCAACTGGGGCCAGTGACCCGTGAAAGTGACCCGTGACAGTTAGGTTGTCTGGTTTAGGGACAAAACAACTGATCCGTCTTCAGCTTGGTATTTCGATCTAGAGCTGTCGGGAGTGTAGCTGAGGTCAAGTTATTTTGACCTTCCCTAGGCTGTTGACCCTGGTTATTGTGGGGTCACAGAGGACAGAAGGGGAACAGACGGGGTTCTGTAGAGAACAGTGTGTGGAGGAGTAATGCTGTGTGATCTCCAACTCTCCACCTCTCCTCTGCAGGGAGGGACGGTCCAATGCCCACATCAAAGGAAACTACCAGCGCATCGGCGATGTCATGTGGAAGAACATTCAGGCGTTGAAGGTAAAACACTGTGGCCTTCATTTGTCATACAGTTGTCAAACATGCCTTACACATGTAAAATACCGTCCCTCTCTCCCCCTCTCCCCTCTCCCCTCTCCTCTCTCCCCCTCTCTCCTCTCTCCCTCTCTCCTCTTCCCTCCCTGCTTTAGCAGCAGTTGATGAGCCTCCTCCAGCGTCACGGGGAGGTGCTGGTGGAGCTGGAGCGTGCATGCCGTGCTTCCCGGCAACTGGAGGGGGCGTGTCAGGAGCTGGAGCAGCAGAAGGCGTGCTACCTGCCACTCAACGTGTTTCTGCTCCGCCCCCTTCACCGCCTGCTGCACTACCGGCTGATCCTGGAGAAGCTCTGCCGACATTACCCCCCCACACACCAGGACTTCAGGGACTCTAGAGGTACGGTGGTGGGGGTGTTGTGTGTGTGTATGCATGTGACTGTGTTTTGTGTGTGTGTGTGTGTGTGTGTATTCATGTGACTGTGTTTGTGTGTTTCTGGATGTGTCCAGTAGTAAGTGTTTCTCTCTCTATCCAGCTGCCCTCGCTGATATCTCTGAGATGGTCCTTCAGCTTAAGGGAACGATGATGAAGATGGAGAACTTCCAGAAGATTCTAGAACTGAAGAAAGACCTGACGGGCATCCAGGACCTGGCCTCACCAGGCAGGGTGAGTTGACCACTGGCGGCGTCATGGAGAGTCACGTTCTCATCCCTGTTGCTCAATACTCTCCGGGACTGGGATCACCGCACACTGGCTCGAGGCTTTCCGCTTGAGGGAGGGTTCGTCTGGGAGGGTTGTCCATCCCCCGTGCCACTTCCACCTGGTGGCTTGGCGGGTTCCTACATTCTGGTTGGTTGCTCGAAGGAGGATTGGCATTTCAGTAATTCGGCAGATGCTCTCGTCCAGAACAATGTATGGGACACATGTAGGATGAGCAGGGAGTGTGTTAGGGGTCAGGGCAGCTTGGCGGGATGTGTTCTGGAGGAAGAGAGGTCCACTCTGTAGAACATTTGTGGTTGTATGTGTGGTGAAATCTATAATCTGTGAATGTGTCATTTGTGCAGGAATTCATCCGTCTGGGTTGTCTCAGTAAACTCTCAGGAAAAGGACTGCAGCAGAGAATGTTCTTCCTGGTTAGTTATTCTTTTTGTCATGTGGCTCTTCCTATAGGAAGCATTTCTTCTGCTTAGAAACAACAAACCAACAGACTGTCATAGTTTCTCATTTCCCTCTGTGCTCTTCCACCAGTTCAGTGATGTTCTGGTCTACACCAGCAAAGGGATGACATCAGCCAACCAGTTCAAAGTACACGGTCAGCTTCCACTGTACGGCATGACAGTAAGTGTGTCCATGAGTGGTCATTATGTCATTCAGACCAACATTTGTGTCACATTCAGCCGATATGCAGAATCACTGTTATATCGGTGTTAAATTCAAAGTTAGTGACTGGTTTTGATGCAATGGGGAACTTATTGTCAAATACATCACATAGCACGTCAGTGATGGACCCAGTTTGGCTCCACAGCGCCACGTTTACAACCAGTGGCCAAAAGGTCCAGAATGCATCTTTCACATGCCCACCACAGCTGGACATTTGACAGACATGACAGTGAACCAATGTTAGCGGGAGAATCCCAGCACAGGGAAACACAAACGACCAAGACGTTTTTTAACCCGGTCTCTTTCTCCGTTTCTAGATCAGAGACAGTGAAGATGAATGGGGTGTTCCTCATTCCTTCACCCTGTTTGGCCAGCGCCAGTCTATTGTCGTGGCAGCCAGGTAGGGGCGGGGCTTGTTATTGATTGGTGGTGGATACATAACGGACATTATTACTATGCTGTGCAGATGCTCGTGATTGTGGCATAATGTTGGGGTCTCAGCCGAGGACATTATTAACTGACCGTTTTACTGTAATGATGCTATAATAGTATTTAGTAATACCATGGCTGTTCTCCGTCTCTGTAGCTGTGCATCAGAGATGGAGAAGTGGATAGAGGACATCAGGATGGCTGTCGACCTGGCTGAGCAAACTAATGGCCCTTCTACTGATCTTCTGTCCGCCACTCTTACAGACAGCAGTAAGTCACTAACCCTGACCCTTATAGACAGCAGTAAGTCACTAACGCTGACCCTTACAGACAGCAGTAAGTCACTAACCCTGACCCTTACAGACAGCAGTAAGTCACTAACACTGACCCTTACAGACAGTAGTAAGTCACCAACACTGACCCTTACAGACAGTAGTAAGTCACTAACCCTGACCCTTACAGACAGCAGTAAGTCACTAACACTGACCCTTACAGACAGTAGTAAGTCACTAACCCTGACCCTTACAGACAGCAGTAAGTCACTAACCCTGACCCTTACAGACAGCAGTCAGTCACTAACCCTGACCCTTACAGACAGCAGTAAGTCAGTAACCCTGACCCTTACAGACAGCAGTAAGTCACTAACACTGACCCTTACAGACAGCAGTAAGTCACTAACACTGACCCTTACAGACAGTAGTAAGTCACTAACCCTGACCCTTAGACAGTAGTAAGTCACTAACCCTGACCCTTAAGCTGCCCAGTACCACTCCTGCTTTAGTTTACTTTACCAGTCATTACATGCAGGGTGACCTCAGTAATGACCTTTGACCTCATCTCACCTATTGTCTCTTGCCAGAGGAACCTCTTGGAGTTCAGCACGCAAGGGGCTCCTATTACTGTTTTGGAATGTCAACGTATAAAATTAACAAACCGTTTAGAATGCGAAGAAACACCCACACACACACACACCCCAACGTCTATTCATAGCAGACAATGTCTATTCACCAAACCACTGCTCTAGTTTCGCTTTTGTGACTTGGCTGTTTTGTGAACAGAGAAGACTTCAACAATGTTTCCCTGCAACCTGAACCCGGGTCGACCCGGGGGGGGGGGGGGGGACCAGGCTGTTAGTGGGACGGGGGAGTGGGAAAGCTCCGCTGTGTTTCTCCTAACACATCCACGGTGCTGTTCTCAGAGTCTCCTGAAGAGGGCGGTGTGGAGGCCGAGTCAGAGGAGGAGCTGAGTGCGTCTCGGAGCTCGTTGGAGCGTCAAGCGGCACAGCGAGGAAACACCACAGTTCACGTCTGCTGGCACCGTAACACCTCCGTTTCCATGGTGGACTTCAGCGTGGCTGTTGAGGTATCCGCTTCAGTCTGCAACTGCGTGTTAACAGGACGAGTGCACACACACTCACTGCATCTCTGTCTATTGGTTCACACGTGTCAATGCTTCCACGTCCTCAGAACCAGCTGTCAGGGAACCTCCTGAGGAAGTTCAAGAACAGTAACGGGTGGCAGAAACTCTGGGTGGTGTTCACCAACTTCAGCCTCTTCTTCTACAAGTCACACCAGGTGAGTCTGACCATAACCCCGACCATAACCCTGACCAATCACCTAGCCATCGCTGTGGGGTGAACTTCCACTCGTTTCCCCAGGTGACTAAGGAGTACAATTATGTTTCCTGTGTCTGTCAGTTAGTTACGGTAAACATCGAAGATGCAGAACATTTTTATATTCACTTGACGATTTAGTCTGCCGTATTAGGAGATAACAGGAGGCGACTGACAGACATGTCAGTTGTCTGTTATCTTCAACATATTTCTGTGGTAGTTATTGTGTTTCAGTAAAGGTTTCATCTATGTTTCCACTGTAGGATAACTATCCTCTTGCAAGCCTCCCGTTGCTTGGCTACTCGGTGACGGTTCCCGCGGAGACGGAGAACATCCAGAAGGACTACGTCTTTAAACTTCACTTCAAGTCCCATGTCTACTACTTCCGGTCGGAGAGCCAGTACACGTTTGAGAGGTACGTTGGTTGCCGAAGTGTTGTGGTAGGTTCTTCTTTCTGTGGCCTCTTGGGTGTTGTTGTGGCTTGTTGCTGTTTTGTGGTGGTGTGTGTTAGATATTGTGTATCTGATGTCTTCGTGTTCTGCTCTCCTTTTCCTCTCTGTTGCCTCTAGGTGGATGGAGGTGATTCGTAGTGCTACTTGCTCAGCTAGCCGACCCCTTATGACCCAGAAGAAGGATCCCTACTGACAGAGTCCTTCCCCCCTCCTCAAGACCCCTCCAGCCTCCCTAGAACCTTGTTAACTCCCCCACGGGTCAATCTATGGGTGTAGGTGTGCTCAGACATGAAGTGGGGCGTTCCTCATCTTCCACAGATGCTTTTTTATTGGTCTTCAAACAGATGACATCTACATCCTGAACCACATCACTGAATGGACAAACCTTTGCATTTGCATTTCGCAATTATGACAAACACGATTTTGCTTCAGCCCCCCCCTCCCCTTTTTACACCTAAGTTACCTAAGAATGCTTTTTTTAAGAATAGCACCCCTGGGGAAGGAAGCATTCTGTCCTCTTCTAATTCTCTTTTAGTTCCCCACTCCCTTGACACACACCTCACGTGTCCTAACTCTGATGGGTTTTTCTTCACACTACAGAGCCAGTCCACTTTAATTTAGGTTACATATTAAAGCAGCAGCTTCTGTCTGTGGAGAGCACCTTGGTTACCCCAGAAACACGCTTCCTTATATCGCCTTGGTGACCTTTGCCTCTTTTCTACAATGCGGCAAAGAAGAACTGATGCAGATCTCACCATGGGAGTGGTTACTGAACTGGCCACGTGGACTTCCATTTTAATGAAGGATGTTTTTGGAGAGCTTCTGCATTTTTATTCACAGGTTCTGCTTTTCGTAGTGATTTCAGATGTGCAGTCTGAGTTAAATCAATCAGGATGTGCCTCATTCTATTGTAGGTTAATGTCATTAATACACTTGTAATACACCCTGTAAAACAATGGTTTTCTTTTGTTAGTTGTGTATAATAGCTTTGTTATGTTATGCACAACACCCTTTGCTCTGGTAGTGTTCGTTGCCTTCAAGTCACAACAGCTTCAGGGCCAAATACACCTTTGTCTTCTAAGTTTTTCAATTTTACAATATAAAAATACTTTTATACATCACCATTTGTTCCTTGAACCTGAACAGTTTAAAAAAAGAAGAAAAAAAACTAAGAAATAAAACCATCACCAGGATGTACACAGGTGGAAGTCGGTTGGAAGTTTTAACCCTGGCGTGACTGTTTTAATGTCCTGCTTTTGTACATACAATTAGAATGAGTTCTACTACTGGGTATCCAAGCAATAAAAGCACATTCTTTTCTGACATGCTTCGCTTCCAATGTCTGTCAATTACTCTTATGAATAATGCAACTCAGAACATAATACATAAGAACACCTCAGTTGGAGAGGACTGTTGAATATATTTTTATCTATTGGTACAAGAATAAAAGGATAACCAATAAACAAAGGACTTTGCACAGTAACTTTTATTGCTCTTACATTCACACAATCCTGAGTAGTCCCACAAGATTAACTATTTTACACCAAGAAACATTACATGAGTAAGGTGTGAGGAAATGATCGACATGTAGGATGTCAGTACACTGAACTTGCTAATAAATTACAAATGATTAGAAAAAACATGGCATGTTATTCCTTCAAAACACCTCTGGAATAAAGTACACTATTAAAATGTATGCTCTAATGAAGTGTACCTTGTGACCTGTATCATGTGACGGCACATTTAGAAGCGTCAACTCCTAATGAGTCCCTATCTACAGTAAGTGGAGTAAAGTATTAAAACCTCAGTTCCAAATCACCTAATTAAGCATATAGTACAGAGTGACACAAACAGGGGCATCCGCCTGCCCTCTAGTCCCTCGGTCCTCACAAACAGGGGCATCCGCCTGCCCTCTAGTCCCTCGGTCCTCACAAACAGGGGCTTCCGTCTGTCCTCTAGTCCTGCTCTCGGTCCTCACAAACAGGGGCATCCGCCTGCCCTCTAGTCCCTCTGTCTTCCCTGTAGAGGTAGGTCAGGCCGTGGTCTCCGTAGGCATCGTAACTCTCATAGAAGGTCTGCTTTAGCCAGGCGGGCTGGTAGGAGGTGGTGCTGTAGACGAATGCCTCCATCAGGCTGCCGAGGGTGGGGTTCGGTTCTCCTCCCTCCCGGTTCTGCAGCTCTAGCCGGGTTCGGGTCCGCTGGTACATGCTGGGGCAGCACTCAAAGGCGTCTAGGAAGGCCAGCATGGCATCGTCCACCTGGTACACCTCACCCTGGACCCTCTGGCCTTCCCCGGGACAGTTCAGCAGCCACGGGATGTTGTGCTCCCCCGCTATCACCAGGGGGTAGCGGTCCACGGTCCGGGCGTGGCCGCAGAACTCTGCCTTCCCATTGGCTTGGTCCGGCAGCATCCTGAAGTGGTTGGGCTGACCCTTCTTAAGAGTCCCGTACACAAAGATATGAGTCATGCACACCGGTGGGGGAAACCTCTGTTGGACACGACCAAACACAGTTCATAATGACACAGGGATAATGTAGGTGACAGAAACATGGGTAATGTCAACAAAACATGACTTTATATATTGCCACGCAGAGCATCATTTTAACTTCATACAACCAGATATCCCCCAACAAGCAGGTAAGGTACACATTTAATACACCCTACTTATTTATGTACCAAAGTAACTGTAAAAAACAAGACAGATCTAAAGTAAAAGTAATTTACTGAAGGAACTGTTCCTGGAAAGCTGATTTTTTTTAACCGTAAGATAAACCTCTTGTGGGCTCCTGTAATTGGCTGCCATGGTTGCCCCGCACCCATTTAAGCCAAGCCTCTTGCTTGCCGCTCTCTGTCGCTCAGGGGCTGAAAGGGATTTAGTCCTGCCCAAAATAACAATGCCTCGAAATAATGGGCCAAGCCATACGAAAGATAACAACGACGAGTGTAAATGCTAGGTCGAACCAAAGCGGGTATGGATGCCTCCGTTTTGAACAAGCATTTACATACATTATTTATTATGCATGTATATTTTGTATGTTTTCTCACATTTTTTTATTTGAGTCGTGCCAACGAGGCGTTTAAACGATTAAATTCAGGAAAGTGGGTATGTTGTGCACGGCTGCATCAAATCGTCTTTAACTACCGTACATCGGTGAAGTTAGATGATTATTGTATAAGACAACGAAACACCCGTTATTTCGCTTACCAACAGCGAAGACAATAAAGCCACTGCTCTAATTGCTCTTGTTACGTTCTTGAGTAGTTTAAAAAATGAAAGTATACCCAAGATTGTTTTTCCCCTAAGAATGCCTAGAATTGAATGAGAAAACAGGGCAAACCCTGTGACATAAACGTTAAATGCTTTCCGGCTCATTTTCAAAAGAAAAGTCCAGAAAGAATATCGCTACTTACACGTTTAATAGAAGAAACATCTTTACACATGTTATATAATATTGAAATGCTTCACCTAAGCATTCACACCAAACATAACCTTAACCACCTGTCCCCATAACACAATTTTCCAGATCAAAGTTTTATAGATTTGTAAGATAATTTTTCTTCTTACCGTACTTCTTCGAGTCAGGTGACTGTGGAAAACATTTTGTAGATAGCGACGTTATCAACGTAATAATGTCGGTTCACTTCTAAATAAAAGTCAGCTTTCATAAATAAACAATAGCAACACTGTAACATTAATTGAACTGTACATATAATAAGGATGTCGATAAACTCCAGACTACAGACAAGATTTTAGAGAATCTTTTCACATTGGTCGCCTCTCTTGGATAGAGAAACATTCTCAATCCTCTTTCTGAATGTCAGGTCAGTAATAAATGAGGAGAATTCAACTTTATTCAATTATGATAGCTTTTATTAGAGTATTTTACAGTTAAAGGCACAAACACTGATGGAAAAGACAAGTATTGTGTGACAGATACCGGATTCCCTTTAGTGCCATATCCTTTCCGCAAGATCTGTCTTAAATTAATCCTGTATGTTAGAGAGCTTGGTTACCAGTAAATTTAATTTTAACGTACTGTCTCTTCTGCTGCTCTAGTCCATGTAAAGCTTTCTGCTTCCTAGCAACAACGCGTCTTTAAAAAGTCACAATATACTACAATTTGAGATATTGTGTTAATGTGAATTTAGGACTTCTTTTAAAAGTATTGCTGCTACTTGGAGCCTTAATGTTGCTTATTGTCGCCATTTACACGAAGCTAACAGGAAAGCGCATCAACGCTAACATATCGCAGGTCGACAGTTCCCTCTGGTGGACGCAGTGAGTTCATACGCATCTGCCAAAAGAAAAACAGATGACTACAACCAATTCTGCATTTAATGACTTAAGTAAAATGATCCAATATGTTGTATTACATTGTACTATGCACTCTATACTGTCTAAAACGTGTAAGTAGCTCTTGATGACAACTTCTACAAAATGAACTAATGGGGAGAACCATGAACATACAAATATGAACAACATTGGCCTAATAACCATTGGCATCCCTGTAATGATTCCGTTTCAAGTGATGTCCTGCTCCTGAAGTGTCGTTTAACCACTTGACCTCGACCAAGCTGTGCTTGACCACTGGGTTCAATAAAACACGGCCAGGTCTGTATATATCCATGGGACCAACGAACTGCCCAAGTCGTATTGGAGATCTGTATGTCAGCCCCATGTTATGCACCCCAATCTTTTTGTAGAGGGCAGTGTGTTGTTTTTCTATATAGTTTGCTTTGGGTTTTTAAGTTTTGTCTGTGTGCATATTGTTTCGCGGTTTTAGAAATACACATTAGGATCCTCCGATTTTATCACAGTCAGAGTATTATTTACAACCATAAATATAACAGTAAAAACCCAGTAATTTGAAACGTTGATATCGACCATGTGACCCTAATCTACAACTCAAGGTAACAGGCTAGCAGGTTGCGACTTCAGCCGGTTGATCAGCTAAGGGAAAATCACATTATAAAATGTTGATTGTATATTTAAAATTATATAATTCATTGACCGAATTCGAGAGTACCAAGATAACTGCTTGTGATCAATACACTACCAAAATGAATTGAGAAAAATCACCCCAGTAAGCGAAGCTTTTTAAGTGGAATTTTAACTAGCATGGCTAAGAAATGACCAGGACCTTGATTCCACGTTCATGCTAATTATTTCATTTTCAACCGCTCAGTTAATCCATTAATAGCATTAACCATAGTTCTGCTGTCTAGGCAAATGTTATGCGCAGTGTCAAATATGGATAATGAGAGTCGGATATCAGGCAAAAGCAACACACGACAAAACGCGTTGAAATCTCGTGGACATTGAGCATAAGGCATCTAACATCAACAACATGACGCGTTTCCAACGAAGCTACGCGTGCAGCACGGATGCTGTTGCAATGCGTTGGATGTATCAAAATATGTATGACATTATGTGCCATAATATTAAATATATACATAATGAAATACACATTCCAATGCATTGTCTACACTTTTACCTTCAAATGAAATAGACTGTGGTGTGTGTGGTCCAAATGAAATGGGGTGGGATGAAACCCATTTGATAGAGCTGTCCACATTGGACTGCTTGTTTTATGCTTGGAACAATGTGAGAACTGTCAGTTGTGCATTTTCAACACCAAAATGAAAAATAAATGAAATTAGTACAGGGACTGTAAGGCAATGCCTGACAGACAGGAGCCCTAAGTTAGAGTTGAATGAAAGCAGATCAACATGTTTAGATAAAAGGCGAAAATAGAAATGTTAAAACCTGTAAAATAATGAATATACCAGAGAATGAACCTACTGTCCAATGGGAGACACAACGCTCCTGGACAATAAATCTACTGTCCAATGAGAAACACAACACTCCTGAAGAATGAATCTACTGCCCAACTCTGTAGCCACAAAACACCTGATGGAGATCTTTCAATTAACAGAATTAAAGGAACAAAATATAATTAATGAAAATTGTGGATCATGACATGACTCCTTATCTTTGGGTCCATAAGACAACCCCACACCCTTTAGTGTATTCACTCTGGTCAACGATCACATGCGTCTGGGTCAGTCGAGATGATTACAACAGACATCCAGTGCATGATTAGTCCATAACCGACATCTGATATGTGATTAGTCCATAACAGACATCTGTTAAATATTCATTTGACTGTTTATGTATTGCTGACTGTCATCTGATAGCATTTGTGTCTGGCAGAAATCCAAACAGTAGAGAAATACACTGGAGGTTTTTGATGGTGTAGAAGACCTGTCTGTTGTTTTTGATGTTTTATGAAAGAATTGTCTGTTGTTTTTGATAGTGTTGAAGACTGGTCTGTTGTTTTTGATGGTGTAGAAGACCTGTCTGTTGTTTTTGATGGTGTAGAAGACTGGTCTGTTGTTTTTGATGGTGTAGAAGACCTGTCTGTTGTTTTTGATGGTGTAGAAGACTGGTCTGTTGTTTTTGATGGTGTAGAAGACTGGTCTGTTGTTTTTGATGGTGTAGAGGGTCTGGTCCCTCAGGTCATTCACATCCATGTTGAAGTTGCCTGTGGTGTTGGTGTTTATAGTTTGAGTCACTTATTATTTTGGGGCAACCTCTCACTCTGAGTATCTCTCTTCTGAGTATCTCTTCTGAGCATCACTCACTCTGATTATCTCTCACTCTGAGTATCTCTCACTCTGATTATCTCTCATTCTGAGTATCTCTTCTGAGCATCTCTCACTCTGAGTATCTCTTTTTCTGAGTATCTCTCACTCTGAGTATCTCTCACTCTGAGTATCTCTCTTTCTGAGTATCTCTCACTCTGAATATCTATCATTCTGAGAATCTCTCATTCTGAATATCTCCCATTTTGAGTATCTTTTACAATTACAAGATACTTTTTCAAGTTAACTGTTTTTGACAGAAATAGATATTCGTCCCATCTGCTGCTCTGGTGCAAAGTAGTTAATGACTTTCTGATCGTTGAAGAAACCAGCAGAACATGCAGATGTTTATTAGATTCTTTGTAGATCTTTTGTGCCTCTGTGTGGATCAGACACTAGATAACAGCCTGGGTCTCTGTGTGGACCAGACACTAGATAATAGCCTGGGTCTCTGTGTGGATCAGACACTAGATAATAGCCTGGGTCTCTGTGTGGATCAGACACTAGATAACAGCCTGGGTCTCTGTGTGGATCAGACACTAGATAACAGCCTGGGTCTCTGTTTAAAAACGGTACAATTTATCATTAAGACTGTTCAGATTTTTATAAAGACAAACAGATCAGTTCTTCCCAGTTAACTGCCTGTGGTCAGATAAACTCTTATCTCGTTAACCCAGAAGTAAAACTCTTTGGGTCTGCCACCTCCTGTTTTATTCCAAGAGAGATTAAATGTGTTCTGATTGAGTAGATCAGATAACATGCAGATCAATCAGATTACAGCCAGATTAAAGACTGCGGTTCCTACTGTAATTCAACACCGTCTGTTAATAGATGAAAAGGGTTAAGTGTTATGGTAAATAAGACAAAGATATGTTGATTAATAGAAATAACATTCCTTTGCCTGGGTTTAATTTTTTTATTATCAGTCAAATTTGTCTGCGCCTGAGGTATTTCATGATTACATTTTTTTATTACCTTTGATTTAGATTCATCTGCCAAGATATATTGCTGTTAAATAAAATATCAATAAAATTTAAATTCAGCCATGCGGTTGAGCACTTCTCCCCTCTTAGTTTCAGCTTTGGTTATGAACCCAGCAAACACCTGAACACACAACACAGCAGGGGTCCACTGGGCTTTTGCATCTGTAATTCCTGACACATTGAAAAGGTTGCACATCCACCAATACGAATCCCTTGCATAGAAATTGCTTTCTGTGGTCCAACCAAGATGAATTTGGAAAAAGATGAATATACCATTATTCTGCTTCAATCGCCTCCCTTTTCAAAAAAGACAGAATAGAAAAAACACTATCTGTTAAAATGCAATTTATTTTTTTATATCTATTTTTGAACTTTCAGTTTGTTCCAACTTTTTGGGGACTTTCTATGAATATCTAAACAGCATCAAGGCAATCTTGGTGTTTCAGTAACTCTACAGGAAATCAGGTATGCAACCAGCCAGTAGGGGGCACTAAATCTCTTTCCTGTGACTAAAAGACTACTATAGAAATGATTCAACTCTTCAATGACTCAGAGAGAAGCAGCGAGTAAGATAGAAGCCGAGGGAGAGAATGACTGGTAAGAGAGGGAGAAAGGGGGAAGGGGAAAAAGCTTGAAGGAAAAGAGAGGGACAGATTGAAATGAACAGTGATGATAATGTCTCCTTGGATTAAGAAGCAATTATTATTGCGTGTGTTTCAGTTGGAAACTCCTCAGGGACCACAAGACTGTTTAATACGGTCTGGATTAGAATACAGGGGATCACATTCCAAACGGCACCCTATTCCCTATTAGCTATGTGTATCAGAGGTAAAACAAGTGTGCAACATAGGGAATAGGTTGCCGTTTAGGACGAACAGACAGTTCTTAACTCACATTCATAACAACAAAATTACCAACAACATTTGCAGCTGACAGTAATCATGTTTGTGTTGCTTGGTGGTAAATTGAATTTGAATGGAAAGCTCTAAGAGCTGAAACGTTTTAATTCTTCTGCAATTAACACAACACATTCACACATGAACATATTCCCCAATTGGCTGAGAAGAAGAGTGGATAAACCAATACAGATATGAGGCTTATTGCTGCTTAAGGCTCACATCAGGACTCAGCAGTCTGTACTCTGCATCATATTGCACTGAAACCTTTCAGTGGATTGTGTGTGTGTTTGTGGTCTGTGGAGGAATAGTCATCTGATGCTTCGGTACAGACAAAAAGACAGAGACATCACAGACAGACAGTGGTACATAGAGAGACAGTGGTACACAGACAGACAGTGGAAGACCGACAGACAGACAGTGGTACACAGACAAACAGTGGTAAACAGACAGACAGAAGTGTACAGAAAGACATAGATGGACGCCTTCATGTTAAGTTCTATACAGCAGTAACAAATGGCGTCTATATGATATGACTGGATGTAGCACACAGACAGATTTTTTTCCTGCACGTATTTGGCCCTCTATTTTGTCCCTTCCTAATTAATTACTCCAATTTACCCTTATGACCATACCTCATTACAGCAACTCCCGTCAGGCTTGGGAGAGTCTAAGGCCAATACGTGTCCTCCAACATACGTAGCCAAGCCGTTCTTCTATTTATCACCCTGCTCACTGAACATGGAAGTATTGGCCAGCACATCCACACCTGGAGGCAAACACATTCACCTACCAATGACAATAAGGGAGCATGCAGATCCCCAACTGACCACATGGGTCACTGTTGAGTCGCTGCCACCTGGTTTAACACCAACCATGCAGCTCTACTCCCCAGAGAAACGCATCGCATGTTTTAAGAACCAGTGTGTACACTCCTGGTTCATATCAATGGGAACGTCAGCGCTGCCGAACAGCCTGACGACCTGCCAGTGTGTCTTTGGACCAGTTATATGACACTACAGTTTGGGGTTAACCAATAACATGAGACTTTAGTTCTGGATTAACCAACTACATTATACTTTAGTTCTGGATTAACCAATTACATAAGACTTTAGTTCAGGATTAACCAATTACATTATACTTTAGTTCTGGGTTAACTAATCACATTAGACCTTAGTTCTGGGTTAACCAATTAAATTATACTTTAGTTCTGGGTTAATCAATCACATTAGACTTTAGTTCTGGGTTAACAGGTTACTTTAGACTTCTCAGTGCTGTTGTCAATAATTTTGGGGATCACTGAGGAATTGTTTTCACATGCTATCACGCTGCTCAAACAACCAGTGGGTTTTCCACAGCGCCTGCAATGGGGGGAAAGGGTGGTCTGCAGCCACGCCAAGCTTCCTGTCCCAAGGGGGCGCTAGAGTACGAGGAGGCAAGACAGCCCTGTCTGACGTCTCACTCTCCTGCCTGGGCCGAGACCCGTGGATTGTTGAGCAGGCCCTGCACGCCACATGGAAGACGGGAGACGGGGAGCCATTTGGGATGTGGACTCCAGCCGGGTCCTCTGGGTGCTTATTTAATAACTTCCTGTTCAGTCATGACTCACTGATCCTGTCTGGCTCAGGTTGGGTCTGGCTGGTGGAGAGGAACACATTGGAGGATGAGAACGCTTCATCTCATATAAGCCCTGGACACCTGTTCTGTTTAGAAGTGGATGCAAAGATTAAACATAAAACTGTATTTCATTACAATTCACTCTCAGATCATGCTTCGTCATGTTGCATTGTTTTAATCTGCATTTTATGTCAAATTCGCTTCTGGTGAATCTGGCATATGTTGTGTGACAATCTATAGGATGGGTCGTTTTGGGTCTGTCCAAAACTGTAAATATTAGACATTCGCTCTCTAGTCCCTCTCATGAACACAGCCCAGTCCTACAACAAAATTTAAACCAGTCTTATCCTGAAGCCCTGAAAAACGCAACTCAACCTAGTGTGGATGGACAATGCATGCTACGACAGGGGGGGCTGAGTCTACGTCAGGGGGTGCTGAGGCTATGTTAGGGGAGCTGAGTCTACGTCAGGGGGGGCTGAG
>JACXGK010003819.1:0-25476 GCA_016801125.1 Novumbra hubbsi
CCCCCCCCCCCCCCCCCCCCACCACCACTGATCTACATGTTTTTAAAGCATTCGAACAGGTTGGAATGCATTTATCCGGCCTTCATGTATGACAAGTTCCATTCAAAGTTCCCTGTCACACTTCCATCCCCTTATTTTTCCTTCCTTCCTCTCACCCGTCGTTCTCTTCCTCTGTCTTGCTCTTCCCTTCTTTCACCATATAAGGCTGAGCTGTGTGTTAGACATGGGGGGTTGATACATCGACGCTGTGTTGATGGTCTGTGTGTGGCACGCAGGAACCAGAGGCCTGGATTCCATCAGGCAGGAGCGGGAGCCGAGGTGTACTGTCCATACCCGGACCTCACATCCGCCAGGACCGTTTAGATCTACAACACCGCATGCCAGGGTTCAACAGTCACGGAAACCACCCTGACTTACGGGCCTGGATTCAGATCCAGAGGAGGCCACAGCCTCAGCCATAACCAGAACTAGTCGGGGGAGAACTGAAGAATGTCCAGCTTCTTCTGTGTTCATCCTGAAATAGGATGCCAATAGTCGTTAGTTGAAAACATGAACGTCAAATTTAGATGTGAAACAAATATTTTGTGTGTGTGATCTTGGCTTTACTATACATGTGAAAACTAGGGCTCGCATGGAAATAATAACTAGTGACAATTCATCAAGGGTTTTTAGCTCCACCCAAGTTAAAACGTTCTTTTGAATTCAGGGTTTGAGATTTGAGGAGAAATATTGTAAAACCTGAAAAACGTGTCCACACAAGTGTTTTTATTGTCCCCATTAAGTGAAAAACGTACCGTTGGATATAGTGTTGCCGTTGCTTTTAGGTTTAGGCATTAGTGGTTTATTTTTGGCTTAGGCGTTATGGATATAGAGGTTAAGGTTAGTGTTTTGCCTGGGTTAGGGCTAGGGCTGACTGTGCGTGTGTTAGTTTGCAGGCGTGTGTGTGTATGCTTGGTACCAAGGTGTTTTGTCTTGCTTGATGAACCCTGACGGTGTTGCTGTTGTCCATCTGCATAATGTCCTCTCCCTTAGTCATTACATGCACCGGTCTCAGCTGACTCAGGTTCTAAGTGCTTTTTCTACCACTTTTTAGATGGACCACTGCTATTAAAATCTAAACTAGGGGATTTCCACCGTAATGCTATCCGAGCACAACAACTTACTGGCGCCCGAACTGGTGACCCTGCTGTCCTGCATTGAGGAATATTGCCAGGGCTGACAGGGTTTCTGTCCATATGAATCAGAATGGCATGGTATGTGTGTGGGTATGCATGCCTGCTGTTGTCTGTGTGTCTGCGCTTACATGTGTGTGTGAGGAGCGATGAGAACATCTTCCTTTGTTTCTCTCAGACTGTTTATCCGCTACGCTGAAGTCGTCTGGCAAACTTCTTTTCCGTACTAACCCCACCAGGCTTTGTAAGCTATACCAAATACTTCACAACATGTTTCACCAAACGCTCCACCAAGGGTTCAACCGAATGCTCCACCAAACACTGTAAAAAGCCCTCCACCAAACCCTCCACCAAACGCTCTACCAAACCCTCCACCAAACCCTCCACCAAACGCTCCACCAAACCCTCCACCAAACGCTCCACCAAACACTGTACAAAACGCCAAACCAAACCCTCACCAAATGCTCCACTAAATGCACCGCCAAAGGCTCTAACAAACATTCTACCAAGAACTCTACCAAGGCCTTTCCAAGGGTTCTACCAAACGAGCTACATAGGACTTCTTGATAGGTGCACACATTCATGGGCACACACACAGACACAAGTTTTAAACAGAGCAGAGCTATGGTTCCCAGGTCCCAGAGGACTATAGACACAGTTTTTGAATGATATTAAATATTTAGCTCCAACTTAATGTAACTATTTACATGTCTGGGAAGATACTGTCTCGGGGGCAGAAAGACAGTCTGCAAATCATATTCAGTTTGCTCGGAACTTTCATGGATTGTTCTGCAGTTTTTCCCCTCCCCTCTTACCCTGCTTTCTTTTAAGGAGGTGATTCAAGCCTCCGTGCACTTTGAGACAAGCAGCCTCCTCTAGCTCTGGTTTTTGACAATTTCACGCTCTGTTAGACAAAAGAGTTGATTTATTTACACATTTGCTATGGGTAAATGTTAAGAGCCAGGACATTTGATTTGCGTCAGGCATGGAATCTCCGGAAGGAAAACAGTGTCAATAAGCTGACCTGTCCTTCAGATACCGGTGGGATGAAGATGAAGACACAACGAAACGTTAAATAACCCCAAGACAGGTTTTTGTGTTTGTACTGCATGTGTGCGCATGGCCTATTAGGGCTCTCGTTACACTGTGACTCTGGCACCGGGGGTTACTTGCTATTTTATTCATAATCTATTGTTTTTCTTGTTCAGAGCGAAAACAATTTGAAAGACCTGGGTAGCTCTGATCCTTCCACCCGCTGTTCTAGCAGCAGATTTTAGAAGAACAAACTCCACCAAGATGATTACAGAGGAGGTGACGGAACCTGCATTCTTTTCATTTTTTGGAAGGTTTAATGAAACCATAAGCGTGCCAGCTGTCAAACACATCAGCATCAGTGATGAAACGAAAAGGGGGGTTGGAGCGCACGAGTCACTCAAAATAATACAAATAACAAGGCGCAACAACGTGCGACATGAAACGCAGCAGGTAGCTGAGCGTTCAGGTTTTAACCGAGAACGACCGTAACCGCTCAGGGTCGCCGTTGTCAATCGTGTTTCGCCCTGCTGAAGACGGATGCCTCGGGAGGGGCGGGGCGTTTCCTGTTCACACATGGGTGCGATATGCCTTGTGCATCTGTGAATTGGGACAATATAGTGCCCACTTGTTGTGATGTACCCTGGGACCTCTTTGAATGGTGTGTTAAAAACAGTCATCGTGTTTCTGCATGACTAAGAACACCTGATGCACGTGACGTGGCCTCCCGTGGGTTTGGGTTTGGGACTGTTGTGTCATGTCAGTACTGTCAAACTATCTTGTGCGGTTTTGCACGATTCTGGGTGCTGTTTGTTAAGTGTCTGGGTATGCTTGTGCAGGCATAAAAAAAAAAAGATCACTGGCGTCTGAATAAATCAAGCTCATATGTCTTTAATGTGATTCTACCATCTGCAAAATAAAAATGTGCATGGATGGAAAGTGTTTGTAGATGAACGGCGAAAGGATATGAGAAAGGAGGAAAACTATGCCCGTAAGGGAGAACACCAACTACCCTGGAACCGTCTCAGAAGCCTTCACCAACTGCTCTGGCACTGTCTCAGAAACCTTCACCAACTGCCCTGGCACTGTCTCAGAAACCTTCACCAACTGCCCTGGCACCTTCTTAGAAGCCTTCACGGTTTGTCTCTCATTGGAGCGAGGAGGAAGGAGTGAGTCACCCTCTGGCCAATGATCAGTGTTTACATTGGGTGTAATTAACAGTGTACCAGAGTAAAGACGCCGCGCAACTAGCTGACAGGCTGTGGTTTTCACGGATGTCATTGTCCTCATCCTCCGCCAGTAAAACATGACCTTTAAGGCACCATAAACTGCCATCTTCCTTTCAAAAATCATCCAACAACTTTGGAATTAATTGAGCAGGCAAAGAGCCTATTCAAATCTGTCCTAGCTAACTGGATGAAAAAGCCCGGGATTCAGTATGACAGTATTTGCCAGTCAAAACAACCTTTATCGCAATTCAGGGCCATGTTTTTTTGCCCATGTTTTTTTTATTATTATTATAAATCATAGCAAACATGTTTATGTTGAAATATTTGAAAAACAAATTATGTAAGCAATGCTTTTGACAACAATGTATATAATAAATATTGTATTTGTTTTTATGTTACCCTCGAACAGGAAGTTGACCTATTGATTTATTTGATCCTTACCATTAATTTAGTTTTTTTTCCAGATAATTTATTCTACGTTTCATTCACAATATACTGTTATTGCATCCCTGGATGACCCCTTTGTACCTCCATCATACTCTTAACATGTCTGATTCTCAGCTTTTGCAACTAAGGCTTGTATGATAGGTGTATATATATATATCCCCTTGCTCAGTGATTCTCCTTTGATGCAGTGAGGAGAATTTCTTGGACAGAATTCATTTATTTAAGAAACGCTGTAAATCAATGTCTCCTTCCACTTGGTCTGAGAAGAACAGAGGGACATCCTCACTCACCCACCACCTCTCTCGTTCTACTTTCCACTTACTTATCTACCGCTGCATGTGTAAATATACTTATCTATCGCTGCATGTGTTAAAGTACTTATCTACCACTGCATGTGTAAAAGAATGTATCCACCACTCAATGTGTTAAAGTACTTACCTACCACTGCATGTGAAAGAATACTGATCTACCACTGCAATTCAATAAAGTGCGTATCTACTGCAGCATGTTTAAACGTGCTTAATGCATTTCTTTCTTTCCAACATTGTAAGCAAATGAAGGGTTGTCTAAATCGTTTATGTTGTAATACTAATTCCTCCCCCCCACTTGTGTGTGTGTGTTTACTATAACTCAGTTCGTAATATAGTATCTAGTGTTACAGCAGGTGTTTTGAAGCAAAAATGGGTATTAATATAAATGTTCACATTACCTGGCAGGTGAAGTAAAATTATGGAATAAGATGTGGGCATGTGTTACTGTGGGAAACCCAGGATGTTTGCTAATTATGTTTTTTTCACTTTATGAACCTGGGGTGTATAAACAACTAAATCACATATACTTCAAAATAATTCTGCGATAAGAGTCTGGGGCCTCGAGAGATTGTTTAGAATTCAAAATGTTAATTCGTTACACTTTTATTGGCTACATACTTTCTGATTACTTTTGGATTAATAGCACTGCTGTTGTTCATCTGTATTCAACGTAACCACGTATTTTTTTTTATCATTGTCAGTTATACACCTACAAATCCAACTGTGTCTTTTCTAATCTAGCAAATTTGCTATTATATTTTTTGGTGACTAGTTTGTGCTAGATCAGTGTTTCTCAGCCCTGTCCTGGGGCCCCACTGCCCTGCATGTTTTAGATCTCTCCTTGCTCTGTCACACCTGATTCAAATGATCAGCTCATTATTGTCTCCTTTATGAGCTACATCAGGTATGTTAGGGCAGGGAGAGATCTAAAACATGCAGGGCAGGGGGGCCCCAGGAGCAAGGTTACACTTGTCAAAAGGTGTAATTGGATGTGGCTTTCTATAAACAGGGTGGGTTCCCTTGAGATATTGTTTCAAACCCATTCAACCAAATTAACTGTTTTTATAGCAACAATAACAGTCCATTTGGTGTTGAGCAATTGGACTTAAATACTGAACATCTACTTCATCTGATATAAACCTGTCTGAAGACAAACATTGTGACGCACTGTGTTGTGACACATTCCTCCCGTAACCATCATGAACATTGTCTGTGACTTGTGCCTCAGTAGACCTTCTGTGGGTTCAGACACGACAGGACAAGACAGCCTTCATTCCCCTCGCACATCAATGAGCCTTGGACGCCCAAAACCTTGTTGTGGTTTGTCCCACTGCCGGTAGGTTCTCATCACTGCTGACCGGAAACACTCCACAAGCCTTGCCAGTTCAGAAATGCATTTCAGAGATGCTCTGACCTTTGGGACAACTCTGTGGATGTCCTTGAGTGACCCAGCCAGAGCCCTGAGTTGAACTCAATTAAACATCTCTGGAGAGATCTGAAAAGGGCCGTGCACGAACACTCTCTTTCCAACCTGATGGAGCTTGAGAGGTCCTGCAAAGAAGAATGGGAGAAACTGCCCAGAATAGGTGTGCCAAGCTTGTAGCATCATACTCAAAATGACTTGTAAGGCTGTAAATGCTCCCAAAGGTGCTTTAACAAAGTATTGAGCAAAGAGTGTGAATAATTATGTACATGTTCATTTTATCATTCTTATTTTTTGCTAATCTGATATATCTGATAAGAAATTAAACATGTTTTTTTCCACTTTGTCATTATGTTATATATGTTATTTGTCATTATCGGTTATATATATATATATATATATATATATATATAACCGATATGTTTAATACTCAAACACTTTTATTGTGGGCACTATTATTCTGCAAGAGTGCATTTTTCCATGGCCATCCTATTCTCTGGTGTCACAAGGACAATGACTGATGGACAGTTTATCAGCTACACTTCTTCAATTCAGACATCTCTGGGTTACACATGCTACACTCAGACAATTGAGAACCTCTATTTACAGCCACATTCAGTACCCGTATGATTCCCACATTTATAGACGTCAATAAGAGGTAAAAGCCATATCTGTAACCCCAAGGACAGTTGGGAGAAACATGCACAGTGTTTTCAAAGCCTTTATCAATTAATGATATCTTGTTACTACTCTGGAGGCATGGTTAAACTGAAACTGAATCCTGTGGCCAAACTTGCATATCGCAGACATACGGGTCCAGGAAGGTCCAGGGTCCAGGGTCAGGAAAAAAAAAAGCATGGCCTGTTGTCACGGTGATCCATCAACAGGCAGCTCCAGTTTTTTCCTTATAATTGTTGTCAAACATGCATCCAAAGTAAGTATATAAATATTAGAATGTCACATTTTAGTTGCAACCAATACCTTACAATTCCAGAAGTTGTAAAATGGAAAATATTTTAGTACGACATTTCCTTCTGGGATTATTAAGCGGTAGTAAGAAACATATCTGATGCAGGATTTAGTTTTCTTCAATCTGCTCAAATTAAGATGCAACATCAGCAGCTAGCGGCACTAAAATGTAGCCAATTAGTGCTCTAGATACTAAAACACAAAGAGAAATGAATGAGCAACATGGCCTCTACGCAACTTCTGGCTGAAACAGAAGTGAGAAAAGGCAGCGCCTTAGCCCGCCTGATCTCAAAGAGATCTTTGAAAGAAGAATTTGAGAAAAGATAATGTCTGAATGCAGACTGCCACTCTGTGATTGGGCTATTATACTGGCAGAGTAGAGTGCAGTTTTGATGAATGCGAGTGACAGGATGGAGGGTGGAGGAATCAGGACAGGGTTGAGGTTGGTGGAGGAGCCGGGTGGGGGGAGACTAAATTCCCAGTGGAGAGCCCCAATCTGGGCCCGAGGCCTTGGGCTATTGATCTGCCGGCAGAGGCACATCATTCTCTCTTAGAATCCTGCTACAGCGTCTAGCAGACACTGCCTGTAAAGGAGGAGGGGGGTGGGAGAAGAGAGGAGCGAGGGGGAGGGCAGGCTGGGCGAGAGAATAGAGTTGCAGCCGAAGGCACAAGTCCTGCTGATCAGAATGTGTGATTGCCTTATTGCTTTATCAGCCTGGCCTTTTAAAAGGCATAGGAGCGGTGGCCGCTGCATCGCACCGCGCTCTCAGTCCCTCAGCGCTGCGTCTGATTGCAGAGGAACTGATAAACCAAAGAGGTCGTGAACGGCAGGCAAGAACGGGGAGGGTGTGAGATGGAACTTTTCCCCGCGGTTCGGCGGGGACTGGGTGGGGGTGTTGGGTCACTGAATATGGCTACAATTTTCAGTGTGACGCTGCCTATTGAACCAAAGAGTCTCCCGACCATATTTCTCCCAAATCTCAACACGACAAGACTTATCCACAGCCCTGTCTCGTTGCAAAATAAATGATTTTTCCGGCCGGTTGGAAGACTTGAGGATCCTAGCAAGCTTTCCTCAAGCTTTTCAGCCACATCGAGACCTTTCACTTTATTCCGCCTGCTTTTCAAAACAGGAAATCGAACGGGTTCACAAGTGTGATGGCTTACTCCATTTTGAGCCTGTAATCAAATCCTCTATTGCTGTTGCTCCAGATAAGTAACTAGTCTAAAGGCCAGTTTTATTGCTTCTTTAATCAGCACAGCAGTTTTTATCTGTGCAAACATAATTGCAGAAGGGTTTTCTAATGATCAATATGTAAACTTGGATTAGCAAACACAACATGCCACTGGAACACAGGAGTGATGGTCGCTGATAATGAACATTTGTATGTATATATTTCATTGGAAATCAGTTGGTTCCAGCTAGTTGTCATTGGCAACATTAACACTGTCTACACTGTAGACATTCTGATCAATTTGATGTTATTTTAAATTGCTTTGTTGAAAACATTTATTTTCTATTTATTTTCATTTTAAAGTTGCTGTATGCTACAGTTCAAAGCAAATACCTATCATCAGTTACTGAATGCACCACCACGGTTCTCCATAAATCTACCTTTTTTGTCTTCAGACCAACTCCGGTCCAATCAACAGACCAGAAAGCCCTGTGCTGTCCAATCACAGTCATATTAGATAACAGCCAATCAAAGGTCAACCGGCTTCAAAATGCTTCCCAAGCAGACGCTTGGTTCTTCCCCTCCAGGCTGAGTATTGACCAGCTGATTGGGTGTTTCATGAGCTAAGTGTTTTAAAGAGGAGAGTTTAGGACGGTGTTTAAGCTCCCCTGTGGGTCTGACCTTGTGTGGAGGCTGATTTAGGTCCAGACAAGTTGAAGAGGCTGACTTGTACCACACAGACGACCCTTATTAGGGAACCACAAAGCTCCCTTTCTTATTAGATGTACTAGTCAAAAAGGGAACAAGATGTAATTGGATAAATAAATAAAATGTTAAAAGAATTGGGGACGTCTAACAATGCATCAGATGGCTGTGGGAATTGCATTGTAAAGTTGTAAAGAGACTTTCTTTAGTTTCGTTTAGACTTTCTTTAGTTTCTTTAAGCGTGTTTCTTGTGTTGTCCTGAAACCAGCCTCAGAGAACTGAAGTTGTCCAGTGGTGAGCCACCATAGAGAGGGTTTTGAACCACTCTAGACGTCTTTGTTGTTCCATGCACAGCGACCTCTGGACATATAATTAGGCAGCACTGGAGATATCACATTGTAACACCTCAAAGCAGTGCTCTTGTTTTGACCAAAGCCCTACCCTGCTTCCGGAAGTCTCTGTAGTGCTTGTAGTACATTTTGACCAAAGCCATACCCTTCTTCCGGAAGTCTCTGTAGTGCTTGTAGTACATTTTGACCAAAGCCCTACCCTTCTTCCGGAAGTCTCTGTAGTGCTTGTAGTACATTTTGACCAAAGCCTGACCCGGCTTCCGGAAGTCTTTGTAGTGCTTGTAGTACATTTTGACCAAAGCCCTACCCTCCTTCCGGAAGTCTCTGAAGTGATTGTAGTACATTTTGACCAAAGCCTGACCCTGCTTCCGGAAGTCTCTGTAGTGCTTGTAGTACATTTTGACCAAAGCCCTACCCTCCTTCCGGAAGTCTCTGTAGTGCTTGTAGTACATTTTGACCAAAGCCCTACCCTCCTTCCGGAAGTCTCTGTAGTGCTTGTAGTACATTTTGACCAAAGCCCTACCCTCCTTCTGGAAGTCTCTATAGTGATTGTAGTACATTTTGACCAAAGCCCTACCCTGCTTTCGGAAGTCTCTGTAGTGATTGTGATACATTTTGACTAAGAACATCGGAAGGGAAATCGGACACGGTTTTGAAAGCCTGGAGAAATGCTGTTGATATGATCAATAAGAGCCTGTAGATCAAGGACATGCTTTTGACTTGACCTGGATTTATTTGAATATGCTGTCAGAAATAAAAACGTGTAGCCCGACAAACTGCTCTATTATTAGGGAATCACATCAAACCCAATGCCTTTCCACAATTACCATTAAATCCTGTTTGCAATGTGCATCTGAATGCTCGGTTGTTTGTTGATGATCAATACACCATATGGTAGAAATTGCCTCACTTCTATACTGTTCCAGGGACTATTGACAGTGCTGTAATGGAGAGGACCTGTATTTCAGCTCTTGCTGCCGGCAAATCATAATCAATGTACCTATTAATGTAACAATCATTTCTTCAGAAGGGCCATTTACAAAAGATCAGAACTTTGTTCTCATGGACTGCAAAGTATTTTGAGATGTGTATCCTCCAATTACGACAGCCTGATTGCCAATCACTCCCACACGCGCTACTTAACATTAGCAGGTACAAATTGCTCTGATGACGGGTTGCCAGGGTGACCGTCGCCAAGTTTACTCAGTTATTGACCTTTCTCACAGGCTCAGCCCTCATCTGCTGTCAAATAGCAAGCAAGTAATTTAATATCCAATCACATGATAGGATAGGACAAAAAAAAGATGATTCTTAAAGTATAGACTTGAAAAGAAATGCCCTTAAGCTTACTGGAGATGATATTAGGAAATGCTGCTTAATTATGAGAGCAAACCTTTGTGGATGGCCTCAAGATATTACATTTAGGAATTAATTTGCCACATAAAGAGATCATAAAATCGAAATCTCCCTACGGTAACTTCAGGACGACTTACCCAAATATTAAGAAAAACTGGAGACATTTTTTCATGACAATTTCTGGTTTGGAACAATGAAAAGGAAGGGAAAGTCCCTTTTCAACATGATCTGTTAATTCTCTAGGTCACAATTGCCATTTAGCATGTTTTAAAATATCAGTAATTATTTTGGGGTTAGCTTAACAGTTTTATTAGCTGTTATTCTTATGAACTACACACAGATGATCAAAAAAAGGTAACTTGTGGAAAAACCTTGTTCTCAATGGAAAGCCAACATGCAAGTGGGTTCGTTAACATCAGTGCTATGCTACCACAGTGCACTCTCACAGTGCTAACACATGACTAGTAATGCCTGTTTTATATCAATGACATTCAGACTAATAATAAAAAATGCTTGTTAAAGGGGACTTAAAAAAGTAATATACCCTTACAACCTAAATTTTAAACAACACATTTTGCCTCACGCAATTAAATAAAACACCCAGGTTTAACAAAAACATGCTTGGTTCTACATTTCAACAGGCCTTTACTGCCATAGTATATTATATGTCTCGCCAGCATGCCACCATCCACCGAACGCCGTCATTACCAACAGTACTCATTGCCCCAACCAAACATGGATTATCAGGCCACGGAAATCTCCCGCTCCGTGGTACTCCAAGGTAGAACAAACCTGCAACCTTGAGTGTAAAGAGAAGAGTGTTAAGTGAGAGAGGAATATTGACTCAAAGCGCCACAGTGAGAAGCCCCTGACCCTGATGTCCTTATGAATAGTAAATACATTTGGTAATATCATCTCAACACCTTTCCTGACCTTTCCGGATAAGCCTGCTCCGTGCCACTCTCCTGGGCATAAATTATTGTGTTTTTGGGCTGTGGAAGAAAAAAGCCTAAAAGGGAAATTAATGATCTCTCTTAAAGCATATGCTAATTTCCCACAGCAACTTATTTCCTTTCCCCATCTGACAGTTGTATGACCCTGGCTAAGAAAGGTGGGAAGAAAGATTTAGGACGGCATACTGAATTGACATTAGATGTCAATCACAAAGAGAAATTTACCAGAGCAATAAGGTTTTAATTGAATTGCTCAATGGCCTTAAAAACAAATGTTTACCCTGCCGGTTGAGGAATTTGAACCAACACCCTTCCAGTATCCAGGCCAATATCCTAACAATTAGTTTCTATACCAATATCTTAACAATTATTTTACAGCCCAATATCCCAAAAATGTGTTTATAGCCCAATATCCCAACAATTAGTTTCTAGCCCAATATTTTAACAATTTAAGTTTCTTGCCCAGTATCCTTATATTTTGTTTCCAGGCCAGTATCCTAACAATTCCTGTCCAGCCCAATGTCCTAACGCATCGTTCTTGCCCAATATCCTTAAAATTAGTTCATAGCCCAATATCCTAACAATTATTGCTCTATTTCAATTAGACCAATTCAGGAATGGTTTCTCCCAGGCTCCTCCCCATTCTCGGTTTCCTAATGAGCGTTGCTTGTTTCATTCAGTTTTTTAGGTCAGAACGTGGGCTCTGCTTGTCCCATTGATAAAGGGTCCACGTCGTTGCTGGGAGACGCACTAATCAGGAGGCGGTGATTGATGATCGCGGGCGGTATTAAAACGCTATTGGAAGGATGGCGAAGACGTGCCCATCGGCCTTAGTGACGAGCATCAAAACATGTTCGCTCCACAAAGTGCATCCCGTTCTCGAAATCCCATTTTGCTACTGGCTGGAGAAGTGTAATATCTGTAGCTTGTGTTTGAGATCCTGTCTCTTGTCAGAGATAGCGTCCATTTTCGGAGACTGCAAAACATGACCTTTGAATTCAACAGAGTGGGCAGGAATTTTTACGGAAACGTCTTAAGATGTTTCATCGGGTTGCGTTTTCCCTGACTTGTTTCTGTAACTTTGTTGCTGGTCAAGCAGGCCCGGAGGATGCTGGGCTGCCTGGAAGACAGGTTGTTTTGCCTGAGGATACAAGGATACCTGAACTCACACCGATTGAAGAGGATCCAATCAAGCCAACCGAGGACATCCCCCACACCCCCTTCAAAGATTCGAAGGAGTTACTGGGTGCCGACTCAAGCTCCATGTCAGCCCTTGATTGCAGACTTGTAAACTGCAGTTGGAATAATGTTTGTGCATCGTTCCCCTGCCACATGTCCTGCTCCAACACAGCCAGAGAGTGGAGGTAAACTGTTACACAGTGTATCATGTAGACCAGGGGTGTCAAACCGGTTCCTCGGAGGGCCGTGTGTCTGCGGGTTTTTGTTTTTTCCTGTAAATTGGTTCCCAGTTCAGACCTAAACAACCAGGTGAAGGTGGACCTAACCAATTAGTGACCTAATTAATCAATCAAGTACAAGGTGACAGCGAAAACCTGCAGACACTCGGCCCTCCGTGGATCCGGTTTGACACCTGTGATGTAGACCCTGCGGAGAATCCTTCCACGCAAGAAGTGTGAGTTATCAGGATAAAGATTGGGCAGAATTGTCTGTCACATAAACTGGACACGTTAAAGGACTGTTATGTTAACTGTTCATGTAGAATGACAGTCATATCACAGTACACACATTTGGGGATTGATATAATAGTGTGTACCATTTTTACTTCCCCTGTTCTCTTGTAAAAGTTCTACCTATATTTTTTCCGCCGGTCAATTGTTCTATGACATGGACTCCTTGTGTAAGTGTTTAAAATATCACTAGCACCTCTCATGAATAGGTGTCTGGACAGACTTTTCAGATCTTCCTTTCTGTTTTGTATTTTAACGGAGACATTACTGGTCCCAATTTCACCTGTGCCAATATTTATACAATTGTTCCATGACTGGATCAAGAGTTTTCAGAAATGATTAATCAGAAAAGGTTGTACACAATTCTTACCACTGGGTTGCCCATTTTACATCAGCATTTCACAAAGTGCTCATACAAATAAGACTACAAAGAGCAATCCAGCCTAAGACCACAAAGACCAGGAACCAATCAAATATTGATGCACAGTGGCTAGGAAAACAAACTCTGGATAGGTCGGAAACCAGGAAGAACCTAGAGAGGATCTATACTCTGATGGGTTGCCAGTCCTTTCCGGGTGATCTGTGCAAAGGTTATTATTAAGTCGTTTTGATCCAGTAGTTAAATCCAACAATCTTATGTCAGTATCCTCCTGCTTGAATGCAACACAGGAAACAATGGCATAAAAAACCAGCTAGCAGGGCAATTTACTAAGTTCGGTTTACAGAAAATCTTATTAGGTGTCGATTTTCCTGAAACAAATTTTCAGACGGCGATATAATTTCCAGACGGCTATCTTTTCAAAATTTTTGTCAAGTTCTTCGAAACCCGAAAGTATGACTTGAAATCCTCTTCATGCCATCTCATCTCCCTTGCTAAGTAATAGAACTCAGTGCTTTTTCCCGGGACAGTTCAGAGGTGCAAATTGAAACTAGCGGGCTACTGTAAGCTTCTTTATTGTGCTACTCCTGCAAACTGAAACATTAACTTCCTGTTGTAAAACAACAACACAAAGCAACCCAGTTGAAAATATTGAACGTGTGCAGGGCATTCAACAGTACCGGTGCCGATGACTTCCGCTTATCCATTAACAATGAGTGACTTCCGCTTATCCATTAACTATGAATGACTTCCGCTTTTCCATTAACAATGAATGACGTTCGTATATCCATTGAGAATAAATTACTTCCGCATGTCCATTCAGAATTAATGACTTACGCATGTCCATTGACATTTCATTTCAGGTTGAATAACCAGCAAAAAAAGTGCTATAAACTTTTTTTAGGATATCTAATACTTTTTTAATTGGGATATGCCATTTTGTTTATAAATGAATAATTAACAAAAATAACATATGTGCTGTTGGAATTCTACAATTCACAGCACTAATGAAAGATATATTCTACTTTTCATTATACATTAAAATAACCGAGCGACAGTGAAACGTGGGCCGGGTGTAGTCACCGTATGGCGTGAGCAGGGATTGCTGTCGATCTGCCCATTCTGCTGCCAATGCGGACTGATTGGTGGCTGCTCTGTACTAAAGACCAATGGATGAGCGATCCCTACTCATCCTATTCCATGACTGAAGGCCCAGGATATCAACCAGAGAAGACACAGACAGAAAGTAAGGAAGCAAGAATAATTACTGAGAATAACACACACAAAAAAAGGAACAGATCAAAACCCACAGGTGTGCATGTAACAACACAAACCTCACACACACTCACAAGTACACACACATTTCTCCCGGCAGTTCCTGTCATTCTTTTTGACATGCATGATTTACACCGGGGAATTAGTGATATCAGGACATCCTGCTGTTTCTATTACCTGACCAGAGAATCTAAATAACACTGTGGGGTGTCATGGCTTGGAAAGAGGGAGATTTAAGATGTTCCCGTTGACACCGCCATAGAGTGGCTGCCTGCTGATTCACTCCAACAGTCACACTGACAAAAACAACCAGTCTAACTGATAGGTGTTTTGTGCCAGAATCAATAAGGAAGGCAGGAACACGTTGTAACAGAAGCAACCAGAAAAAGGTTAAAAAAAGAACATCCTGGATTTGGTCACTGTTTTATAGGTTCTAACAGTATGTGTTACATTAGCAGGTGTTACGTAGGTTATAGGAGGTGTTGCCTAGATAATATGTTAGTATATGTTATATTAGCAGGTGTTATTGGTTATAGGAGGTGATACATAGGTTTTAAAACAATATGTATTATATTAGGAAGCGTTATATGGGTTATAAAACATAATGTGTTATGCTATCAGGAGTTACATATGTAATAAATAAGTGTGTGTTACGTTACGAGGCGTTACATTAGATGTTAAATTAGGTGTGACTTTAGGTGATCCATTAGGTGGTGATAAAAAAGGAGCAGTTACTTTTTGTTACATTACACGCTATTACATTACGAGGTGTGACATTGGGAGGCATTACTTCAGGAGTTGTCGAACCAAGAGGTATTTGTGGTACACACAGGGAATATGAGCATAAGTACTTAAACTTTGATAGGAATAAAAATCAATATTCCAGTTTTCGTGTGATGTTCTGACATTCTAGATTCCCGCACGACCACAGATTGGCACACACCATGAGCACGTCAATAGCTGACGGCAAGGAAGAGCCATGTGCTTTCTGCAAAGCTCCTTTCATCTCATCATCAAGATGTTAATCACAGAAACAAAGCAAGGAGTTCCTGGTGGGAATGCCACAAACTTGGTTGGAACTTTCTCGGTTGTGCCCGTGTGCGTTGTCAGAGTTTCTCCCAGTCTTCCGTACTACTCCAGTTTGTGTTTGAATGTCGTCTCTGAGCAAACCATCTCAGCGTGTGAGATCTGAGGATGTTACTGTTCCACAGCTGTCAAATTAAGAACATAACAACCTACTCCCACTCCTCCACAATCACCCAAACTCAACACAATCTGATAAGTATGTTTGTCAATTACCACCCCGCGAAGAGCTTAATATCTATTTATCTTTTATCTCTCTCTTTCATTACAGCTTTGTCTACTCTGTGTGCTGTTTTAATCTCAACGTGGAGCTAAAATTACCCTATAAATTAAACTCCCTTCTCGTTTTCCTTCCCTTCCCAGCTTTTCTGGTTTCTGGCTGCCCTCAGTGTGTCTTCTCTTCACTGGCCTGTTTCCAGTCCCAGGCGGAGTTTTAGCACTTTGTTGCATCAGCGGATAGGATCAAACGTCCATCAATAGTCAGGGTGGGAAGGATATCGGCGTAACACACAGATCGGCGCCACATTATGCCGCGTTATCTTACAACAGCGTGAGTGGACATCGAAGCTTCTGCGGTTGCCAGGCGAGCCCCAGGAATTATGTTGACTGTTTGCAGCTTACTCTTTGATATTTGTTATGTCAACAAGTGCCAATAATTCTACTTTGGCATCAGAAAAAAAACTGTCAAACCGAATTGAATGTCATTTTGTTTTTGTTTTGCTCAGAAAAGAAGTGTCAGAGTTTGCTGAAAATAGCGCCCCGCGGTATCAAGGGAACACTCGGTTGTGATCAACGTTCAGATATTCAATTTGGAGTCAAGACACCTCTGACGGCAGGGCTAATGTGCAAGATGCCGCCTGAGATGAATGCAGTTTGTAATTGAAGTGATTTCTGTTATGCAACAATGATTATTTAGTAATTTGGTTAGGCACTCTTAAGCCCTCCACTCTTCTGTGGGATGTCAGGGGTTCTAATTGGCCAGCGACAGAACGCAGTAAAAGCACTCAGACTCCAGCAAACTCCATTAAGCCACATTAAGACAGATTAAGGCCACCATTGGACAACGCGTCGTCATGGAAACTCAACCCAGTCACTGAGTATTCATTTCTGATGACAGATCCTGTTTTAGATTTGGTAACAGGGATTAGACACATTTCATGTACATTTTTGTATCCCGGCCATTCACCCCCCTTCCTGTGTGTACTTGTTCAGCAACCTTTTCTCTAATACCTTCTGTGGCCCAAACAGGATGTTACAGGGAGATAGTTCTCACTGCATGTAGGTTAGATTAGGGCAAGATGAGGTCTAAAACAACATTAGAGCCTCAACCCTGCAAGTAATCTCCCAGCTCCGAATAATCGTGTCCATCACTCCCTCTCGGGCAATCTCCCCGTTTCTTACTCGCTCTCTCACACTCTGTCAATCTCTCATTGGTGGGCTTCTCCTACGTGACTCCTCCTCTCATTTCTCTGTCCTCGGTATACACATTTTCTTCTCAATTCCAGTGATGTGGAAGGAATGGCATGACGTAGGGTTAAATAATTCAGGAGTCAAAGCAACTAGGACACCTCCTGACTGGAGCTCCCTGGGGAACGGGTGTTACCAGGCTGACCCCTCCAGCCTTCTCAGAACCCTCCTGACAGTCCCAGATGCCACAGAGCTGTCGTGGAATTCACAGTCAGCAGCAACGTCAGCCTCTGAAATTCATTGCTACAATACTTTTACCGGGGCTGTTTTAAGATATCAATATGAATTAAAAGACAGGGGCGAACATTAGTCTAGTATAGTATTCATTTATCAAATATTATCAATGAAATCTAAGGCCAGTTAGGCAATTTTCTACTCAGATTATTTGATATTACCTAGCAATTTTCGTTTTTATTCCGGTTGTTGATTAATTTAACATGAACAATCTTGTTTGCTTTATGGTGATAGATGGCTAGGGAGTTAATTAGAATTGTCAGCAGCTGCGTTCAACCTTCAATAGAGACATTTTAATATAGGTAGAGGGAGGAATACAAAAGAGATAGCTAACTTAACTGGTAAGTGGAGAAAGTTTTGTTCCAAATTGTTGAGAATTGTTGAGAATAAACCTGGAGTTTACAGAGAAGGGGGATAAACCTGGACTTCACATAGATGGGGGATGACCCTGGACTTTACAGAGATGGGGGATAACCCTGGAACTTACAGAGATGGGGATAACCCTGGGCTTCACAGAGATGGGGGTAACCCTGGACTTCACAGAGTTGGGGGATAACCTTGGACTACAGAGCAGTGAATGAAAGGATAATCACCAGACTATTTCTCAGCTACACTTACTCCAAACTGCTGCTTTTGTGCTCCTCTTGCGTCTGAAGAAGCACTCATGACTTACAAGACACTTGAGGTTGAGGTCAGGAGATTAATTGGAGGCCCTTATAAGCCACAACTTTCAATAAAAGCTGTTTATATCCCCACTTAACTATTATTGTTGACATACAAGACGCCGGCTTTACGACGATTCATGTGTATTGGCCGTGATACAGTGGGAGTCCCCCTTACAGTGTAACTAATATCATTAAAATTCACATTGAAAACCCAACAATATCTACACCTTGAATGTGTTCTTTCCAGCATTTAAGTATACAAGTTTAGAAATCCTTGTTTAGCAACAACATAGGACCCGCAAAGATATGTATTTATCAGTCCCCACATCGGAAAGAACATATCTCCACATCGACGGTCCTGAGTTTCCGTGATAAAACTGAATTATCCATGTAAACTAGAAAGCTGGGGCTTTTCAACATTGGAGAACGTATCATTTAGGCCAAACAAACTACACGCCAACACTTTCAAACTAATATGTTATCACTTGTTTTGTATTATTTGCAAAAGCTATTAAAATACCTTACCTGATTGTATTCCAACCCAGATTTGATGGAAATGTGTACATAAAAAACATGGCATTGTACAGTAAAGAGTGAAGAAATAACGTCATCGCTTTCTGCAAGCTGCTGGTCTTCCCCTAATTGACAATACACATGAGTTCCAGTGCCTTGCCCAAAAAGCACCTTTGAATCTTTCACCCTTAGAAGCCCAACAAGATGTGTAAATGCGCAGGCCGGGAAGGAGCCACAAACACAAAAGACATGTCTTGTTATTGACCTTGGCGGGTTTTGCCTGGTACCCTGTTGCAAGAATGCACAGATATTGAAAAGTCCTCCTTCTCTTCACTCAGCGGAGCAGTGCATGCCTGCAGGAGACAGGGAGTGGATCCAGCCTCCTCTCTGTCCATTTCTCTTTCTCTTTATTTGTCTTTTAGCCCCGGACTCTTTCATTTCCTGTTCATTCCCATCTCTGATAAAAATGTGAAATATGTTTTTCACCCCTCCCAGGTCTGCTTGATTTAGAGATGATATCAAGGATGCAGAGAGCGGGGGTCGGTCCGTGCGGTCGCCCCAAAGGGGAAGGTCGCGTTGGCCAGTCCAAAGTCATAAACCTCTCCAGGCATTTGGTTTCACCATCTAGGGAGATTACTTTCTTTTATTTCATCAGATGAAGCTGCGCTATCTTCCACGGTCAGGGAGGACAAGCACGTGATCCTCAGAGGAGAAATCAGTGCTTTAATCAGAATGATACATCTACTGGGTATTGGATCATATCTCCTTTACATCACTTCACAAGTTTCTCCCAGGGCCCGTTCAGGCTCCCCGAAGATTAGATGAAGAGATCTCAGATTTATAACACCCCAAAGTGAAGGAGCAGCTCGCACATCATGGCACGCTGAGCTGTGGAGGAGATGCAGGAGGCCTTTTCTGTGATATAGGGTTGAAGTGATGAGCAATAAGCCATTGTGAAAGTCCTCGTCGGACATGAGATGAGAGGTGCCCTAAACGGGAATTTCACTTTTGACATTGTTTTTGCTATTTTTCACGTTGAACATGTCGATTAAATTTTGCGCCTGTTTTTCCTGAATAATATTGTCTTAATGTGCATTTTGAACTGCATCTAATTAAGAGACCATTGGTCTATAGTGCAAATAAAATATGGCTTGACTTTAATTTCCTTAAAATAAAGTTTAAAAGTGATTCTTAGCTTATTAATTCCTTTGCAAATAATGTAACATGACGAAACTCCCAAATGCTGAAGGTTCCTGGGTCTTCTTCCACGAGGTCCAATTAAAGGTTCCTTACCGATCTCAAGGCCACTTATTACGAAACGATACAGTATGAATACAGAATTTTCTGTAGGCGGTTAATTATCCCTAAGTGACACACAGAGAGTGCAAACGAACTCAAGACCACTTGAAAAACACTGGAAAATCTTAAGCTTTACTTCATGGTTCGCCTCTTTATTGCTTGAATTTTACTTACCAAAAGTCTCCACAACGTTGGCGTTCAACGGTGGCATTTGAAGGTCCTCAGCATTCTGGGGTTGAGGGGAGGTGGCACATCGGTTCTGAGAAGATTAAGATTAAGATTAAGATTAAGATGATGCTCTGATGAATTCCGATCCATTTGGCGTCTGGCAGACATCTGACTTCCGTGGCTAAAGTGGATCACAACATAGTCGAGAGGTCAGACTTCCACATTAACAACTAGCGCGGTTCAGTGAGAGGGGTTTACGTGAAACAAACAGTTGGTTTCACAACTAATGCGCAGAGATCCACGCCAGGTCCAGACTCTGCGGATTGATGCAGGAAACATCTGGTCTAATGGCTCACTCTTCCAGACGACACTCGGCATGTTGGGAAATGTAGGAGCAAAGAAATGTGTGTAGTGGTGTTTCTCAAATTCCGGGAACTGCCGACAGATGTTCAGAATGCTGCTGGCATCTCCTGCTGTTCACAGCCATGCTAGCTACTGCTCCCCCTCTGTTCTCCTGCTCTCTCCTCCTCCCTCTCCCTTTCATCCCATACTCCTGGGGAATCTTGCCTCTTCCACACTGAAGGGTTGAAAGGAGGAACTCCTGTTTATCGCTCACCCATCCTGAGTTCCCCTGGGGTCCTGTTATGGTGTGACGCGTGCCATTGACAGATAACAACTAGACTAATTATATCCTAAATTAATCTATATTTGTATACATCACAAGGGGGCAGGAATGCAGGTAGACAGGCATTGGGACAGGCAGGTTGATAAGTAGACAGGCATTCAGACAGGCAGGTTGATAAGTAGACATGCATTCAGACCGACAGGGTGGTTAGTATACAGGCATTCAAAAGACAGGCTGTACATCTGCAGTCGGCAGAGCGGCAAGCTCTCATCGTTTTGCCTTCATGTGATGTAATCAACCCCTCTGACAGCTTATCACACCAGGCCAGTCACACAGCCGGGTGGAGGAACCTGGTGATACCAGTGATACCAACTTATCACACCAGGCCAGTCACACAGCCGGGTGGAGGAACCTGGTGATACCAGTGATACCAACTTATCACACCAGGCCTGTCACACAGCCGGGTGGAGGAACCTGGTGATACCAGTGATACCAACTTATCACACCAGGCCAGTCACACAGCCGGGTGGAGGAACCTGGTGATACCAGTGATACCAACTTATCACACCAGGCCAGTCACACAGCCGGGGGGAGGAACCTGGTGATACCAGTGATACCAACTTATCACACCAGGCCTGTCACACAGCCGGGTGGAGGAACCTGGTGATACCAGTGCTTAGTGTACGGGGATCTGGTGATACAGGTGCTTAGTGTACGGGGATCTGGTGATACAGGTGTTTAGTGTACGGGGATCTGGTAATACAGGTGTTTAGTGTACGGGGATCTGGTAATACAGGTGTAATAATGCTTTTAAGGAGTGTGACTGAATGGCGGCTTACGATAAATAATGTTTAACCCGAACCCTCTGACACAACAGCCTGTACTGATACTGTACAGCTGCTCTGTTACCCAGTGACTCCCATTGCCAAAATCACTTGCTAAATTGTCATTTATTGAAACAAGCCTTGATGTAGATTTTATGCATGCAGCTAATAGTCACAGATGGAAATGTAGATGCTATGAGATGTGAACAGCCTAACTGGATTTGAGACGGATTCATTAACACCGCCGTGAGCCGAGGCCATTCCACGGGAGGTGAAATAAAATGAAGACCGTAGGTTGCTGATGGTGAATTAACATAGCTGTCTCACATGTCTAAGCAAGTTTGGCATAACTACAGCTGTTTTGCATAAATCCGGATTAGGAGAGCTCAAGCAAGGTGTTTGGGGACCGTGCTGCTAGAGCACGAAGAGCAGGCAGGGAGAGAGAGGACCACTCTGGTCTCCATGGCAGGAGGCATTAATGCCAGAACACTAGAGCCACAGGGAGGGAGATTTTGATACCCAAAGTTACATCTCTACTATACAGTGGATGGATGAAAATCTTGCGTGAATAGCTCTTTTTTTATCTTTCTCTTTCTTTCGCTTGCTCTCTCTCTTTCTGTGTCTTCATTATATCTCACCATTTCTCAAGATATTATTCTGCTCTTGTTCACGTGAAACCTAACAGATGCATGCGCTCTCTTATCATTTTCCTTAACATACATTTCTATGACACTTTAAACCCGGTAAAGAATAGTTCTGACTCCCTGTCAATGGCAACCTGATTAGGAAAAGGAGAAAGAGAAGAGGGGAGGAATGAGACGAGGACTTATCGGAAGCAGAGGAAGACTAAGAGGTGGGAGAATAAACAATAGACAGTGGTAAACGAGAGGAGGAGAGATAGGGAGATTAAAGTAGAGTGTTAAGAGAGAGGAGGAAGAAAGATAGAGAGATAGAGTAAGAGTAGTAAGAGAGAGGAGGAAAGATCGGGAGATAAGGTAGAGTGTTAAGAGAGAGGAGGAAGAAAGATAGGGAGATAGAGGTAGAGTGGTAAGAGAGAGTGAGAGATTAAAGGAAAGATAGTGGTACAGGTAGAGTGGTAAGAGAGAAGAAGAGATGAAAGGAAAGATAAAGAGATTTAGAGTGGTAAGAGAGAGGATGAAGAAAGATGGAGAGATTGAGGTAGAGTCGTAAGAGAGAGGATGAGGAAAGATAGAGTGGTAAGAGAAAGGGAGAGATTAAAGGATAGTGTCTGACAGAAAAATTTGTAAAAAGGGAAAGATTAGCTAGTTCACCCTAACGATGAAGGAGAGGGACTTCATTAAATGTGTCTTGACTGATGCGCTCGTCAGACACCCTGGTTGATGCATGATAAAAGTGGAGTAAGAGAGACAGACAGACAGAGAGAGCGAGAGAGAGACTAGGGGATGGTAATAGAAGCAGAATGACAGAGGAATAGAGGAATGGACGGACAGTGAATACATCGAGACAGTGGAGAAAAAAACAGAGAGAAGATTCTCTTGATTTGGAAAGAGTGGACAGCCTGTTCAACAACACTGTCCATGTAATAAACTGTCAAAAGAAATGCCACTGAAGTCACTCAAGAAACTGGTGCCTGTGGGCTTTGATGTAACCCTAGACGTGCCTGCACTACGATCCGGCATTTGACTAACTGCTATTTCTCCTTTGTTTGGCCTGTTAGCGGTCCGGGATTGGTAGGTCTTGATCTGGCAGGTCTCTGGAGACCACTGTGATATCCTGACCCAAACCTCCCCTGTGCATCAAATTAAGATGGTGGCCAATACTATGCAAATCTGTTTTGACACAAAGGCAGCCGGCCACTCTATTGGGTCCGTTGTTTTTTCGTTCTGATGAAGTCTGTCCATAGGCAGCACGCAATTCCTTCATGAGGTCAAATCATTATACACTACGACTCTTTCACCCAACACACAATTCACTTCCCCGGACGGCTTAAAACTTCACGTAATTCACAATGATTTCCATCTTAGATATTGCTCCGACACACCACACAGCAGCCAACTGATCACTGACTGACAGAAGCGGAGCAGGGCTCTCCGGAGACTTCTCTATGTGGTGATTGATTGACATGATGATACACCGAGCAGATCGAGTCCACCTACCGTGCTTGTAAAGATGTCAAATTAATATTTGACGATTGGTTGGTGTTTGAAGTGAGATTTTATTTGTTCCTTTAAAGTTGTATTTTGAAATGTTTTTATTTTGATGTTTGCGACTGCTTTCATTTCCCCCGCCTTCAAATGTGCCTCTTTCTAATTATAAAAAAAACTTTACATTTTGACTGTCAAATAATAATAGTTATAAAAAAAGTCTTAACATACCAAATAAAATTCAACAGACCAAACCATTGCGAATATAACACATATTACGATACGTTTCAGTCGAGAAGTTTTTCTTTTTTCACCCCTTTCAGCTCCCTCTAATGACAGAAAAAAATACATTCACACCCATTCAACAGACCCAACCACTGCGAATACAAAACGTTTTATTTTCCGCTTAAGCCATGTGATGTTGTTTTTCTTTTTTCGTGTTTTCTTATGGAACCTTCAAATACCCCCCCCCCCGTCTGGTGGGGCCGTCTGTCAGCCTGGCCGAAACTGAAACAAATACTCTCTCCGTCTTTCCGTTAGACGAATCACTCTGGGGGTTGTGGGCTGAGGGAGAGAGGAACCGGCCAGACCCCTTCCCAGGGTCACCCACTGATTCAGGCGTCCGCCCCCCAACAAAAAAACCTGCAATTACGACCCCTGACGAGGCTCAGGACTGTGTCAACCTGACATTTTATAGGGATAAAGTGAGGCTGCGCTGGGCTGTGAGGTTCCCTGTTCCTGGGACCAAGGAGAGCTGAAGGTAATGAGAACGACTCACAGACACCGCAGGGAAAACACTGCTGTTTATGTTTGTGTGTTTGTGTACAGAGAGAAAGCCCTGTAACGACACGCCGACTTCTTCCACCCTGTTTACCTCTGCGCTTTTACACACGCAGAAGATCCCGGTTCGTTTTAATGATGTTATTTGTTGTTGTTTTAACGCGGTTGATTCCTGGAGCTCATTTGGTAAGCATGGCTCACACCAGTCCTGAAGGAAACACATAATCCGGTGTTATTCCTCAACGAAGGCGGTTGTTTAATTTTTTTTTTATGGACTAGTGTCCATAGAGCAGAGAAGGACACCTCAATCGATAACTGGCGAAGCCAACACGCGAGTGGTGACAGCACAAGGTGAACGCCCATAGTATGATATGTTATGATATGGTAGTGATTGATCACCAGAAACGGAAGTGCTGTCACACAGATAGGGCTTATCCGATCACGACTACTGGTCACACCAGGAGATTACAGCTAAGGAATTAAGAGGAGAGCAGGAGAGCTAGTTGTGTTTCTGTGACTAGTAGGGAACAGCTAGTTAGTACAAGTGGGTGTAGTGTGTATAGTGTTTTATAACAGGGTGCATTTCTATAGAGATTCTGGAGAAATTAGAATGATGATGTGGTTTTTAACATGTGGGAATTGGATTTCTTTTTATTTCTTTTTGTTTGGGGTGGGGGTGCAGATACTGGATTGTTGAATGTTATAAGATTGAGGTGAGAGTTACTGTGGGCTGAAATAATGCATGGTTGAGTGAGACTGAGATGAAACTGACTGTTTTTGGGGTATTTGATAGTTGAGTGCAGTAATTAGTATCTAATGACCTCCAGAGAGTTTTCACTAATGACGTTTTATTTTGTGTTCCCCGGGTTGGACCCTAATTAGAGAGACAGAGCAACAAGACAGACAGACTGACTGACAGACTGACAAACAGAAAGATTCAACCATGCAGAGTCATAGGGAGAAATAGAGAATGTTTAAACTGTTGTTTAGTAATGGAAGTCGCTAAAATTATATTGGTCATAAAGCATGTGCACACACAAACATAAACCCACACGTGCACACACACACACACGCACACAAACCTGCACGTACACACACACAAAACGTGCATCAGCATGCAAGCACACATGGAAACAAGCACAGACACACATGCAAACACGTACAGGCAAACACACAGTGGACACATTCATACCACTGAGTCCTCATTCCAGCGGGTGCAGACAGGGTC
>JACXGK010003819.1:25576-42413 GCA_016801125.1 Novumbra hubbsi
TGGCCCGGAACTCAGATGCATTCACCCGTCCTGGAACAGCTTCAGCACCCCAGGTCAGTTATTTTGGATGACTTATAATCACTCCGGGGGGGGGGGGGGGATAATGAGAAGGGGGAAGATGAGAGGAGGAGTTGACAGAAAACCGAGTGAGCCATGTCCTAAATGTCACGTTGGAGACATGCAAAGTTGTTTTGTCTCCTTTTAGTGAAGCACTGTGGGCCTTGGACTGGAAAATGTAGGACACTTGATTTTGTTGCCACTCGCACTTGTTTGCTCATTCTGTGTTGCAAAGCGCGTGTGTTATAAAACCGGTGCCAGGAATTTCTGCTTGTTGAATTCACAGCGTCTGAAACCTTCCACACAGGTGCAACATGAATTGCAGGCTTGTGGCGATGCTTGGTCTGAAGGACAAGTCATCGATCACTGGAATGACACTGTACATCATGACGCTTCTTTTTCCGGTTGCTCTTTGTTAGTGGTCTGAATCAATCCCAGAGATAAAAACTCTGAAGACTTCCCAAGTAGATTTACAGCCCCATTATGTCCTCCACATCATACAGTAGCACTTGTGTGCCCACCATAAGCTCCACGGTTTCTCACCCAAACAAATAACAACTTCACTCCCATTGACTAGTCACATACCTACCTCTTCATCTCCATTGTCCACCACCTACCTCTCAATCTCTATTGTCCTCCACCTTCCTCTCAATCTCTATTGTCCTCCGCCTACCTCTTAATCTCTATAGTCTTCCACCTACCCCCCCTCTCTTCCTCACTGTCTCCCCCCCCTCTCTTCCTCACTGTCTCCATCCCCTCTCTTCCTCACTGTCTCCACCCCCTCACTTCCTCACTGTCTCTAAGCCCTCCCCCTTTTTCTGTCCATATATCTTTTTGTTCTTCATCCTCTTTTCGCTCTATTTCCCCCCTTTATGTTCCCTAATAGAGATGAATAACCCACCTTAATGCAAATTAATTGTTCCCTGTTAGTGTGTAAATGGATGTTCCCTTTTCCAAGTGTCTAAACTGTTCCACAGGTGACTTATTGAGACAACCATCATTTGCTTTGGTGGGAAACATCTATGCAGAGTTAGATGCTTTACCTATGAATGTGTTGTGTTATTGGTACTCTAGCAACATAAAAAAAACTCTGCCTTACTCTCTTCAACCACAACACCCCCCCCCCCCCCCATCCCTTGTTGACCTCAGGCTCAAGCCCTGGGGATAGAAGGCCGGTGTCAGATAAAGGCTGGAGATGACCGCTCTCTAGCTCCAGGTAAAGGCTGAGGAATAGAAGGCCTGTGTCGGGACGAATGCCCCCCAGCTGCCTGTCACAGACGAGTCCTCTGAAGGGCAGGTCTGGCAGGATGTCTCGATGATGATCACTAGGAAAGACAGGCGGAAGGGAGCGAGGACAGCGAGAGGTTGGGAGATGATGGCAAGTCCCTATTGGATGCCACGGTCAGGTGTCAGGAGCATAATGTTAGAGTGTGTATGATGTCACAGTCCAGTGTTAGGAGCTTAATGTTAGAGTGTGTATGATGTCACAGTCCAGTGTCAGGAGCTTAATGTTAGAGTGTGTATGATGTCACGGTCCAGTGTTAGGAGCTTAATGTTAGAGTGTGTATGATGTCACAGTCCAGTGTCAGGAGCTTAATGTTAGAGCAAGTATGGTGTCACTGTGAAGTGTCTGAAGCTCAGTGTTAGAGTATGTATGATGTGACATTCTGGTGTCAGATGCTTAATGTCAGAGTATGTATGATGTTACAGTCAGGTGTCAGGAGCGTCATGTTAGAGTATGTATGACATCAGAGTCAGGTTTAAGCTCAGTTTTAGACAATGCTTGATGTCACATTCAGATGTCAAGAGCTCTGTGTTAAAATACGTATGATGTCAAAGTTAGGTGTCAGGACCTGTTATGTATGTATGTATGATGATAAGGAGGTAGACAGGAAAATTGGAGTTATGTTGAAAGTGTTTTATACTGTTATGAAGGAGGAGGAAGAAGAGGAGAATGGATAAGAACAACTGCCACGTTGACGATCATGATGACTACGACATATGCAACCAGACTGATGCCGGTGATAATAATGACGAAATCCACAACCACATTGATGATGGTGATCATAATGATGACACCCACAACCACATTGATGACCGTGATGAAGATGATAATGACAACACCCACAACCACATTGATGACCGTGATGAAGATGATAATGACAACACCCACAACCACATTGATGACCGTGATGAAGATGATAATGACAACACCCACAACCACATTGATGACCGTGATGAAGATGATAATGACAACACCCACGACCACACCGATGAAAGTGATGAAAATAATAATGACAACGCCCACAACCACACCAATGACAATGATGATATGACGACACCCACAACTGCACCGGTGACCGTGATGAAGATGATAATGACAACACCCACAACCACACTGATGACGGTGATGAAGATTATAATGACGACACCGACAACCACACTGACAAGGGTGATGAAAGTGATAATGACAACACCTGTAACCACAATGATTATGCTGATGAAGATAATAATGAAGACACCCATAACCACAACAATGACAATGATGATAATGACGACACCCACAACTGCACCAATGACAGTGACGAGGGTGATAATTTCGACAATGTTCCCTGGTAGAATATTTTAACTATCTTGAACGGCAATGTGGCATCTGCCATAGTGACGGCAGCGATAGTGAGACACCACACGTTCACACTTTCTGATCTTAAGTTGAGCAGAACACAAGGCGATGGATTGGATTCGTTCCCCTGCGTCACATGATAACTAATTAGACTTGAGCTGTGTGCCGAATGTATTCTCATTAAAACATAAATTATGTCAGAGGCTCAACACCTGACTGGCTGAACGTCATGTTCACAAGAGCCTGAACTGCCTGAATTGTGCTACTAATTTACTGAACCACTGCAAATTATTCCAAATTATCCATATTGATGAATACATTCATCAGACTGATAGGTCAAGTCCTTCTCTAATTTTTGGGTCTGCAAATTGCTAGCGTAAGAATGCTACTTTTTTTATCTTGATGAAAAAATGAACACACACCTGTCAGTATCACTGGTCAAATAAGGAGGATAAACAACTGTAAGAGAGAGTACTGCTCTGTCAAGATACCTGTTAAAATAGGTTGCAAAGTTTCTTCTGATTTCTTTCAAAATTACAATCACTGATCGTTTTGTAAATTTGGTGAGGTTTTTTGTTACTACCTACCATACAGCTGGAGTTAATCCACATCTGATTACCATCAGCAATTAGGTACAAACAGAGTAGCGGACAAACATGAGCAAACTGCTTGAAATATTGCTTGAAACTAATTGGTCAGATTGTGAGTTAGGAGATAGGAGTGGTTAAAAGGAGATAATATTGATAGCTGGGGAGACGTCCTGACATCTGATTCAAAGTGACAGACAACTTGCAACACCTGTCTTGTTTCGTTGACAGAGGTTTGCTATGGAACATGCGAGAATCGCATTCACCAAATGGACAGCGAGCTACCGGTAGGACATGATTGCACGGTTGGTGACCTCTTTTGACTACTTTTCGGCTTCCTGAGATATTCTCTTACGTCACTCTAGTGCCATGTTCCATCTCTGGTACTCCTCCCACCATCCCACCATCCTGCCCTGTATCAGCAGGAACCCTTCCTCCCCAAGACGTGAGGTCCCACCACAGGTATCTGGTTCACGTCTGCCTCCTCCAGCAGGCCCAAGGCACTAGGGCTGGTCTCCCCTAAGGAGTCTGGCTCTGGCTTTGACTCTGCTCAACTTCAGTCTGTACCTGAGGGAGATGTTCCAGTAGACACTGGTGTCACCCAGCTTGCTCCTACGAGGTTCAGGCTAGGGTTATACAGTCCATCACTATGACAGATGCATCTGCAAAAAGCCCTAGCGACACAGCTATAATTTAATTGCAATATGATTGACATTAGCTACCATCAATCTCCCTTATCCAGACAAATCTACATGTGATAAATCATCCCAGCTTAACACAACATTTGTGTAGGTTTTTCCACCCTGTTTTTTTTAGCTCAAATACAACAGGTCAGTTGTAGAGTCTGCCCACCTCCTTCGAGGGGTGCGAAGCAAGAGAGTACCAACAATATAGGGAAGGAGAAAAACAACTTAGGGAATGAGGAGAAAGATGTAAAGGAGAAAAATGTCTGGGAGGAGGAGAGGAGAACAACAGAGGGAAGAAGAACAATGTAGGGAAGGAGAATGTTGTAGGGAAGGAGAACTAAATATGGAAAGAGAATGATGTAGGGAAGAATAATGTTGTAGGGAAGGAGAATGATGTACGGAAGGAGAACTACATAGGGAAGGAAAATGATGTCGGGAAGGACAATGTTGTTGAGAAGGAGAATGATGTAAATGTCATAAAAAATATTTAAATTATGTTAGCATTGTGAAAAGGTACTGCAAAACTAAAGTGTGTTTTGATTAGATTAAATTAGATGTGCAATTGGCATAGGTATGTCATATTCAATATAACAATGTAACAAAGGAGATAATATTGATAGCTGGGGAGACGTCCTGACATCTGATTCAAAGTGACAGACAACTTGCAACACCTGTCTTGTTTCGTTGACAGAGGTTTGCTATGGAACATGCGAGAATCGCATTCACCAAATGGAGTGGCCTAGCCAGTCTCCAGACCTGAACCCAATAGAAAGTCTTTGGAGGGAGCTGAAAGTCCATATTGCCCAGCGACAGCCCTGAAACATGAAGGATCTGGAGGATCTGGTCTGTATGGAGGAGTGGGCCAAAATCCCTGCTGCAGTGTGTCCAAACCTAGTCAAGAAATGCAGGAACGTACGATCTCTGTATTTGCAAACAAAGGTTTCTGTACCAAAATTAAGTTCTGCTTTTCTGATGTATCAAGTACTTATGTCATGCAATAAAATGCAAATGAATTACCTAAAAATCATAGAATGTGATTTAGATTCCGTCTCTCACAGTTGAAGTGTACCTATGATAAAAATTACAGACCTCTACATGCTTTGTAAGTAGGAAAACCTGCAAAATCGGCAGTGTATCAAATACTTGTTCTCCCCACTGTATGTGTTTGTTTTGTTTGGGTGGGTCTGGGCAGAGTGACGTTGTGGAGATGGCGTCCTCAGTAGACCTGCTAGGACGATAGGCAAACTGATGTGGGAGGGAGGCAGGACTTAAGATGAGCCAAGACAATTTTTTTGAAAACATTTGAGCGCAACAGGTCGGAAGTCATTTAGACTTGATGCAGTCGACTGCTTCGGCACTGGCACAATGGGTGTGGTGTTGATGTATTCCAGGACGGAGGATGCATATGCCTTAATGTCAGAATGGGAGTCAGTGGTAGCTTGAGTGGCAAACAAACTCCAGTCTGCATGTTAAAACTATTGCTGTAGTAAAGAGTCCGACCGACCCCTCAGGCCCAACTTTGACTGTCCTCACTGTAGGTTTCACACGCTTGATAATGGGTATATACTTAGGGAGCATGACCAGTGAAAGGTGATCAGACTGGCCCAGGTGTGGGAGGGGGGTGGCTTTGTAATCCTCCGTAGTGTTCATGTACACATGGTCAAGTGTATTGTCTCCTCTTGTGGGCCATGAGACATTTTGATGGAATTTGAACTCCCCAGGAACAATCATAGCGGCATCGGGATGTGACATTTGTTGTTAGATCTGCTAATGGCAGCCTGCAGTTCTTACTTTGCTAGCTTAGCATTAGCATCAGGTGGAATGTAGGCTACGGTAACAACAATATATGTATACTCCAGAGGCAGATAAAAGGGCCTGCAGCTAATCATAAAATATTCCAGATAGGTTGAGCAGTGACTACCGATGAGGTTATTGTTGGTACACCACATTTGTTTCACGTAGATGCCCCGACCACCTCTTTTGGTCTTACCTGTGTCTACTGGTGTTCAATCAGCGTGGAAGACACGGAGGCCCTCAAGGCTGATAGCATTATCCGGTGAATTAGATAATTTACTACTAATTTGCAAAATCTGGAGAGACACTGAGCCTTGCATCTTGGTCCATAACCAATGTGAATACATTTTGGCTCTGACACTCGCAGCGGTTGGCTGCTTTGCTCCCAACACGGTTATTCTAAAGATAGATAGTTATATAGTACCAGGCAAGTTAATTTAGCTTAACTTTGCTTTGTGGTCAACAGAACCCGCAGTGTTTTTTTCACAGACGACAGTCCGGTGAAGTGCAGTGATGTTGCAGTTTGCTTAGTGCTTAAAAAATGGTGTGTACTTCAGTCAAATTGGTGTCCTTATATATTGTTTGTGTCGTGTTGTTGTGAAAATGGTCTAAAATGAATTTAAAGTGGCATTTTTACCCTAAGTTTTCAATTGTACTGGCTGAAACCTGCAGAAACCCTGCGAGAGTAACAAAGAAAGGCCCTCCATTTGAATGGGATGTTGTAGGCCACCGTCACAAAACATGTCTGGCTTTTCAAAAGCCAGAGGGAGAAATAAAAAAAGCAAAACAAAACATTGTTTGCTGCACCGACAGTCTGAGGCTTTGGCATGTAAATAAGATAATTTTCCCCATCCCTCCTCCCCCTCCGGAGGGTGTCCAATTCGTGTTGTTACAGTGGGTGTTAAGTGTTTGGAAAACCACCATGCTTGTGAAGGAGACGGTAAAAAGCCGAGTTTTCACACATTTCCAAGGCCTAACGAGCACATCCATGGAATGTGTACTGAGCCAGAGAGCAGAAAAAGAGCTGAGAATAATTAACCAGTTGACTCTGCAGGTTGTAACCAGGCGGAATGTTCACATACATATAGTGGTGTCAGTTACAGAAACCGAAAAATGGCGATATTGAATCTCCAAACCGACCGGGTGAAAAACGTATCCGTTAGCATATATGCTGGTAACGATACTTTATGCCAGACCGCGTGTGTGTCTGTGGTTGAATGACAATTACGCAAATCTCTTTTCTATTAAATCTGTGCAATGTGGGTTGTTTCAGCATGAGCAATACATAACCCTCTGAGCTTGCTATAATTATTTAGGGGCTGAGGAAAGCAAGGCCTCTACCTGGGCTAAAACGTACCCCGGACCTACACAGAAGAAAGGCGCTGAGAAAAAAGCATTATGGTAAGAATAGAATTGGATCCAGTCAATGTTCTCTCTCTCTCTGTATTCAACTCTACCCCTCTTCTTTTCCTGTGTTAAGCAGAGCTTTTTCCTTCCTTATCGTTTTTCCGGCTTCCACCTCCCCACTCAAATCTCTCTTAAATCTGCCTGTACTGTACCTAGAGGCAAACCGCCATGTGCTAAAACACTAATGCTACACACCATTCAACAAAGGTCTCTTAGCAACAGACTCCATACTGTTCCAATGCCACTATCTGTAAATGTGTTTTGGCCGAACCCGGTGACAGGGAGAGTGACAGGGAGAGACAGTGTGAGAAAGAGAGCATGCAAGAAAGGAGAGCGTGAGAGAGTGGAGAGAGAATATGAGCGGTGGACATTTGGTTATGTTAGATTCTGTCCACATGACATGAGTCAGGAGAGTCATTATTGGCATGAGTCCATGACGTTGATTTTCGTTGGTGTTGCATGTTCCCCAAAAATCAAAAGATTTATATCAGAAAAGGCAGTCGGTGATCATATAGCCAAGCCCTACACAGTCTATTATCCTCCAATCGGCATGGAGTTCCTCGCTCTGCAGACAATCTTGCAGTGGAGCACCATCTGTAATGGGAAAATGATGTTCCTTCTCTCGTATACTTTGTGGAGTTAGTAAGTACTTCCATGGCCATAATCTTACAGTTCTGAGGGTGACAGGACAGAGAGATTCCCTGTAACGTGGTACAGTCCTCGTGTGTCTGATTTGTGTGGAACACGCTACATTGATGCCTCAGGCACACCAGCAATAGTTCATGTCACTCCCCCTTGGTTAAAGGAGCCACAACGAGAAAGCGTGTTTCGCACGTACGAGGGAAATGTTCTGTGTTCAGGTGTCGGAGTTGACTAATTAATGGTATTTCAAATTAGAATAATTGACATATCAGTAATGGTTAAAATGGTTTGCAGCGGGATTTACTGAGACGAACTAGAATAATTTATCACACAGAGGGGAAACTCACTGTTAGCTGCTAGCTAATTACCAACCGCTATTTGATTTAACATCATTGAAAAGGATTCTGTGCACTTTTGTGCATTCCGCCCATACATTTCTGTGGGCGCGACTGCCATGCTTTGTGTAACAAGGACTTAGAGGCTCACACGAGGAGTGAGGGAGGAGACGACAGAATAATCCTCGCGGTGGGAATCTCAGGGCTGAGGATTTATAACACATGGATCTAATGGATGTGGTTTAGACAACCAGGGTGAGAGGGAGGCAACGGGAGATTTACGACCTGGACGGAAACATAACTTTAACAGCACAGCAGGCCCCTTAACCCTCTGACCTGGTACGTTCACATTTGCCTGATGAACGGTCCAGGATTAACCCGTCATGGTCATGCACCTCTGCCGGCTCTGGGGGCAATCGCATGAAACTGAATACACAAGGCAGTCCACACGCACTCGCTGAGAGGTTCTCCAGACCCTCTCCGGGACATTCCACACCAAAAACAACCCTGAGACCACTTTAGCGATGACACCCGCAGGCACAAGCTGGAAACCAGATATACCTGACTTAACCAAGCCTTGGAACCATCATTGTGATTGAAGAACTTAAGAGTGCAGGGGAGAGAAAAAATACAGAAAGAGAGCAACACCTAAAGGAAGCCTTTGAATACTTTATAATAGAAAAATAAGAATTATTTATTTAGCATATTATGTATTGTAGTGAGTAAAAGAGAAGTCTGAATGAGCAGGTACAGTCATTGGTCAGACAGACCAACAGCTGCTAGTTGTTTTGCACAACGCCTCCATTGTAGGAACAGATCACCTCCTAAAGGAAGGAGAAAACCTGTTGATGCTTCAGAAGGATTGTGCACCGGCGAGTCTCCTTGTGGTCCAATCGTCTCCTACAAGGCAGAAATGTTTACGGTCATCCCTTGACAATGCAATTCCTTTGCACATGTATCCCTTTACACAGTCATCCACATTGTTCCAGAAACGGTTCACCCCCCCCCCAAAAAAACAAGAAAAAAAGATTAAAATAGGCGTTTACAATATTTACAGAGTTCTCTTAACATCACAATGAAGGGTAAAGTGTTGAATGAAGGAAGGAATGAAGAAAAAACACTGAAGCAGAAACAATAAAGCTAATTAGGCTAAAGCTCTCCTCTCCTGTGGCTGAGGCAGGTTTCCTGTAAAGCCCATTATCAGCAGAGAACGCTGCACGTCCAAGTGCTTTTCTTCTTACTTCAAAGGAAACCTTTTCTCCTCACCAATGCCTTTGTCTCCCATGTGGGTCTGAGATACTTGGCCGCTGATTTCCAACATTTAACTTCACTTTCTGAAGACAAAGACGTGAAGAAATTAGTGTCTTCTCTCCTATCTGTTCATATCCATCCTTTCCAGATGTTAACCAGCCTAACAGAAAGTGTCCTTGGATGTGAAGAGAGACAGGTGTTCCCTTTATTTGATTCATAATAGTGTGATCATGATCACACAGAGGCACTGAGCAGATTCATGTGCCTACGTTCTGGCCGTTGTTGCGATGAGAGTTTTTAGCCGCCTCTACCTGAGACGCCAACTCACATTGACAGTATGACTGACAACATTGCTAGTATTCCCTCACTTCCGACAACAATGCCCCCCCTGGTAACCACCCCCCCCCCCCACCCCCCTCTACACACACACACTTCACACGCACCTCCATTCACGTCCTCGTGTGCTGTCACACTCAGTTTGCCGCTGTGTCATTCTGTCGAGACACATATCCAGCAGGGACAAAATGAAGTTTGCTTAAAGAGCACACTCCGTGGTGTTACTGCCCCACATGTGCCGGCAAGACATCTCCTCGACTCAATACGCTCTTCTGCCAAACGCAGAAGAAAAGACAAAAACAACCCAAAGACCCCCAGGCTCCTTTATCTCTCAAATTTTCTCTTTTTCTCTTCAGCCAGACTATTCCATTTTCAGCAGGAGGTTTTCAGTTTTTTTTCGCCCCTTCTCTCCTGAAACACTGCCAAGTTTAATGAGGCATTAGTCATGTCCAGTGCTTCCTGCTAAATAAAGTCTTCATTCATAACTGTCACTAATGCTATTGTATCGTAAAAGAGAAATTGATACGTTTCCTCCAAGAATCCAGGTGGAATAGCAGAAACAATGTCTTTACAACTCTAACCTTAGGAGTTAACTATACGCCTATCTAGCTACAACTATAGGTTGCGTATCCTGCTTGTGGTAAAACTATAGCCAATTGAGGTTCTAAGTAATCCTAACTAGGTACAGTGGCTCTAAAAACGGTTCACCCCTTGGACATTTACTGCTTTACAACATGAAATCGAATGTGATTTTGTTGACACTCACTGATCAACCCAAATGGACTAAAGAAGGGTGATGTGCTCAAAGAGATGTGGGGCTTAAGATTTCTACCTACATGATGAAAAGGAGATTATGGGGGCAAGTTAGGATGTGAATTGGCTCAAAACTATTCCTGAACCACCTCTGATTGGTGGAACATTATCCTACAGGAACTCAATAAGGCATGCAGGCCCAGCATTCTGAGACAAGTGGCTTATGTCCTACCACCCTATCTTTAGATATAGTTTTGGCCCGGTAGAAGCATGCTTTTTAACCAATAATCTATTGGAGTGATTGAGTGTGTACACCGGAAGCAGAGTTTGAACCGCCAACCCCTCAACTAAAGGGTAGTTGCCTTGATGTATCTACTGGAAGATATGGCTTCTGGGGCCGTATTCACAGAACATATAATCTTACCACTAGGAGAACACCCAAATACAAGTTCCTAGTTAAAAGTTTCCTAAAAAACCTATTAACAAGGGAAGGGCGAGAAATCCTGAGCTAAGAGAAAGTGTGGTGATGACCCTGTTGCTATGGATGATGTTGTGTTCCACGGTCAAGCTTACTTAATATGCCCAAAGTGATTGGCTGATAAGTGAGGGGTCAGTTATATGTATGTAACATTCTACTGACAGATGACTGAGATATACCTTGTTTGTCCGTGCAGCATTTTCCCAGTGGTCAACCTTTATCTCCAGTGTTATTTGGTGTTTGCTGGTCAAGTGACTGCATCCCTCACCAGCTAAGGTAACACAAGACAATTTCAAAAGCTCAGTATCATTGAATCTTTCTAAAATGTTGACCAGATTAGGATGCAGATTGACATCAGCAGCCATTTCATGATTGTTTTTGCTTTGGTCTTAAGGATTTAAGGAGTCCTCTTGCCTATCCCTAACTTTTCACAGTTTTAGGAGCTGGTTTTAGGGCTTTGTGAAGAACTTTGTGAAATACTCACCAACAATTTAGGTGTTCTAAAATTAAGGCTGACATGCTCACTGTTTTTAAGTTTCTCCTAAATCAACAAGTCAGGAGCTACTTTGAGCCCAGATTTCCTCCACTGGCAACGTTTGTACAGGGGGGCAGCAGGATGTTGCAAAGACATATTTCATTTGCAAAAGATCTCTCTCCTGTCTCCTGTAATCTGGTTGTTCTATGAAGGACGCCATCGATTGTTGCGAGAAAAACAGCAAAGTGTAACAAGCTACCACCCCGGCTTTCTATCTTTTCCTCCCCCTGCTTCCCTCTCTTTTCCCCTCTCTGAGGGTTAATACAGTAACATTGGTATTCGTGTGCTTAACACACAGGAGACAGAAGTTGTGATGTGTAGCAGGTCAAGCCTGCCTTCCTTTCATCCCCGCTGCTTTGAACAGATAAAGACACTCTAATTGCATTTGCATAATCATGCTAAAGAGACAAACGCATGCACACACACACTCCACATAACCACACAAACACATGAAATCACCCCCCCCCCCCCCCATTACACACACACAAGCAAACACTCATACCCCACACAACCACATGCAATCAACCCCCCCCCCACACACACACAGAAGCAACCATAGAAACAGTTACAAACGCACACTCACAAACAAACAAAACACAGATATCAGACACATACAATCACACACACAGACAGTCAACAATACAAAGAACAAACATATACTAGTTGGCTATTTAATACAGGCTATATTTAGTTGTTTCGTACTATTATAAATAGTAGTATATATATATATATATATATATATATATATGAACAACAAATGGTGTAGTATTGACAAAACACAGGCAAAACAAGCTAATCCTGCTAACAAGCTAATCCTGCTAACATGATAATCCTGCTAACACCCATTTAGCCTCACAATCTATAACAGAGTGGGTGATTTTGAAAAATGTTTGCTATCTTAGCTTACTTCATACCAGTGCCCTAGCACATGTAGATCTACTAAAAATGCAATTGTGACAGAACCTGAGTTAAAGAAACACGCTGTAAAACATCTATATGTAATGTGTAAATGTGGATAAGATAGCTCATGGAGTGGCGGGTGTTATAAATACAACCTGTGCATTGAAAAAAACACATATTGTTACTTTGTTTCTTACTGGGGTTGCTGCATTTTAAGGAGTTCAAGGTAAGGTATTCTTGTTTCCTTTAAAACAAGCTTAACTTTAAGAATAATAATAAAAGATGTTAAGAACAGACATACAAGGGGAGTAGCAGTGACCTCATTCCTATGGTTCTAAACTAAACTCACAATACTATGCGTTTATTTACCTTCCATTTACAATTAAATCACCCTATGAGAAAGGCCAACACTGAATCCTATTGTCTATCTGAAGAGCATTTAATAGATAACAACTTGATTCACTAATATGTGAAAGCCTTTACCTTTTCATATAGTGACTTGATATTTACTGCGCGTTCGTGAAACACAACAACAATGTGAGCATGAGATCAAGGTCTCAGACTCACTTCCCGTACGCGTGAATGAAATACACAAAACCTGAGATAAAAGGCTCACATTAGAGGCATGAGCCATTCATTCGTCTCCTGGGCGTGCTAACGAGCGCTCACGTCCATACATTGTGGCCCTATACGCGCCCGTATATATTGTGTTAGCGCGTCGGCATGACAGTGTCACAGTTGATTTCCAGTGCGGCTCACTCCGGCCCAGCGCTCGCGTTGAAAATGAACCAGTCTGATGGTTGAGGCTTGTTAACCTATTAAATGATTGATTACTGCATTTAAGGCTGTTTCATTTTTAATCACTGCTCCAACGATGTATTTAATGAAGCCAAGGGTTGATAAAGATGTGTGTTAAATAAGGTGCCCACGGAGGGGGGAGCGGGAGGTGGGGGATATGAGGGAGGGAGAAAAGAAATAGGGTGAGAGAAAAGGAGGTGGAGGAGGGGGGGGGTTGAGGGTGGTCTCCAAAGCCTTGACAACGTCCACATATCGCTACTCCTTTTAAAAATGTTCTGGGAAAGATCAAAGCATTTTCTTTTCTCCATTCACATGGGAAGGGCAATGGCTACGGCCCTGGAAATTATAATGGTCCATTACGGAACATGTGCTCCGCTCCTTTGTGTGTGTGTGTGTGTGTGTTGAGGACGGACGGGCAGGTGGGTGGATTGATGGATGTGTGTGACAGCTCGTATCTTCCCCGTTGTCGTCTGGAATGAGAGCGCCCAATAGGTCAGCCAGGTGTCCCCTGGTACCTGCGTGGTGGGTGGTTGTGTTTGCTGGGTAACGGTCAGTGGGCGCGTTTCACCGAAGCGCTTGAAGAACGGCCGAGTGGGTGATTCAGAAGCCGGCAACTCACTGGAACAGCGCTGAAGAAAATACTTCTGAGCGCGTTTGATGTGGTCCTCGAGGAACCGTGCGGACCCGCTACCCAGCATTCGCTTTGTCTCACTGGAACACATGCACTTACACACACATAAACATAGATGGAACGCACACATGCACTTACACACACATAAACATAGATGGAACGAACACATGCACTTACACACACATAAACATAGATGGAACGAACACATGCACTTACACACACATAAACATAGATGGAAAGCACACATGCACTTACACACACATAAACATAGATGGAACGAACACATGCACCTACACACACATAAACATAGATGGAACGAACACATGCACTTACACACACATAAACATAGATGGAACGAACACATGCACTTACACACACATAAACATAGATGGAACGAACACATGCACTTACACACACATAAACATAGATGTAACGAACACATGCACTTACACACACATAAACATGGATGGAAAGCACACATGCACTTACACACACATAAACATAGATAGAACGAACACATGCACTTACACACACATAAACATAGATGGAAAGCACACATGCACTTACACACACATAAACATAGATAGAACGAACACATGCACTTACCCACACATCAACATGGATGGAAAGCACACATGCACTTAAACACACATAAACATAGATGGAAAGAACACATGCACTTACCCACACATATGCATAGATGGAAAGAACACATGCACTTACCCACATAAACATGGATGGAAAGCACACATGCACTTACACAAACATAAACATAGATGGAAAGAAAACATGCACTTACACAAACATAAACATAGATGGAAAGCACACATGCATGAAACAGTCACACACACACCCAGCAGCCCCTGCCAGATCAGAGAGGAGATGGGAGCTTAATGGAGCATTGCAGGTGTGGTTTCAACAACCCATTTGTCAGGAGAGGCATTCAATTAGTGTTGGGAAGCAAAGAGTGTGAGGGCCTTGAAGTGACCAGTGTGTGTGCATTTGCTTGTGTGTAGCAACTGCATGCATGTCATGTTGTTTGTATAAAAAGACGTGTGTGTGTGTGTGACACTGTGGAGCATGCATCTTTTTTCCTCAAAAGGAAGTCTCTCTCCAATGATTACATTTCTGTCTGTCTGTCTGTCAAAATAACTTAACCAATCAATCCTCAGCTGTCTGTCTTCCGCTGTCTTTCTGTCCACTGTTATTTCTAGGCCTCTCTCTTTTTTACCAGACCTGCTCTTGCATTTCCCTTCTCTATCTCTCTCTGTGTCCCCTCTCCATTCATTACGTTTGAAATCAAATATCGGTACGCTGTATTGGCACAGCTGTTCCAACCGCACCAATAATCCCGGAGCCCCTTCAAATTGTAACAGGAGAAACACAGCCTATCCACCCTCCTCAGGCAGCACATCTCCCCCCCATCTGACTCAGCTGAGAAGATTTTAATTAGAGCTACAAAAGTGCCTTTCTAACAAGCAATAAAGGGGGGAGAAGGAGAAGAAAAGAACAAAAGAACGGACATGAGGACGGGAGAGGAGTGGACTTGGTCAGGCATGGATGACATCAGGGATGAGAACCACAGAGGCCTCCTTAACCCAGACGCCGGGAGTTCCTCCTCTTCTCCCGAAAACGTTTGCTATACCCGCCTCAGTCTCTGCTCCGAGTTTCACTTCAAATCTACTTTCTCGCTCTCCGTAACCGAGGGGCAGGCGTTCCGGGAGGTCTGAGGTACCGTAGTTCTCAGAGTTTCTCAACTCTGTCAAGCGGATGTGAACACAGAACATACAGCTGTGCATTCAGGGGTGTTTATATCAGCCACTTCTATCCCCATCCAGCCCTTGTGAATTATGCTCTGTCAATGCCATATGCCTTTGTGGTGCCTTTTCAGGCATCTACCCCTTTTCACCGACGTCTTCTGTTCCTTCGTCGTCTGCTCAACACCTCTTCAGAAACAGTTGTGTGTGTCTGAGTCTGTTCTATGCGCAGATGACTCATCGGAATGAATAAACAGCGGAGAGTGTTGGAACATCACATTCATGAGCCACGGAACGGAGCGAGGCGGAGGAGAGAATGACTAGAGGAATGTAAAGCCTGCGCCGTGCTATTTATCCGCAGGCTTTGCATCCCTGTGGCGAAAAACCGGGAGCGAAGCGTGGAGATGAGTAGATTCCACCATGCAGTCACTGGAAATGGAACACTTATCATTAGTTTTTTTATTTCTTTTTTTTTTGTTTAATTTCTTTCTGAATCACCGACTGCTGCTTACGAATGCGAAGTGGAAGAGAGGGAACAATCACACAAAAGCAAGTAGGAGCCATAGACAGGATGAAAATAAAAGACGTGCCATTCAAACTCGTAATCACTGGCTGAGTCACTTGGCGGCATATTCCCTATACGCTCTCGCTGTCACCGCCACCCCGCGCCATCGGCACGTGCAGCGCCAAGACGAGGAGACGGGGCAACTTTCAGAAGTTGAAACAGGACAGCCGGAGAGGGGGCGTGAACGGTGGTTCTTGATTTCGGCGGCGCAGTGCTGAGCTTTTTCTTCAGGCGCACGTGAAGTTGACCGCGCACTGACGGAACACCGCCGACACAGGTGCATGCTCTTTTCACCCCTCTCCCGACCACACCCTGCCCCGCCCCACATCCTGACCTGTCTGCCACCCCAGTCCGCAGCACCTCCCCCGGGGCCTCGGAATGGTAACCTAATTACAGCGGAATTGCAGACTACATACTCGGTAATGGCAGCACTTCATCACTGCCAGTGGTAGAAATCCCATAAACAAACACAACCGGCTAAACACTACCCTCACTGAGAGCATCATTTCTGGCTGCCGAGCGAATGTGTGTTGTCTTTGGCAGTGGCTCCCACACCAGCAGAGACGATTAAAAGCCAACTTCGTCTCTTTTCTTTATGGGACTGTCTGTGCTGGGAGGTCAGGACTGGAGCTGAAGACACACTGGTCCTGGCTGTTCCTCACTGGGACAGGAACTGAAGACACACTGGGCCTGGCTGTACCT
>JACXGK010003820.1:0-36223 GCA_016801125.1 Novumbra hubbsi
CCACTAGATGCCCGTAGATGGGCCCCACTAGATGCCCGTAGATGGGCCCCACTAGATGCCCGTAGATGGGCCCCACTAGATGCCCGTAGATGGGCCCCACTAGATGCCCGTAGATGGGCCCCACTAGATGCCCGTAGATGGGCCCCACTAGATGCCCGTAGATGGGCCCCACTAGATGCCCGTAGATGGGCCCCACTAGATGCCCGTAGATGGGCAGGCTGGCCAGCCATCAGAGCTGTGGTTCTGCTGATCCCACTGTTGTTCCTCAGGGTTCATAAATATCCCACCTACCTGGTAGCTTCTCTTCTTTCTCCACAGTTCCGAAGGTGGAACCGTTCCGAAATTGATTTCCACAGTGTGAGAAGGGCCAGACAGACCCCCAGACAGACTGACTCAGACCAGCTTGCTGCTGCAGCACCTCCTCCACACCTCCTGCCCCACTTCTGCCTCCCAGTGACCCCCCACAACACTCCCCTCTTCACTTGAGTCAACCAGCCCAGCTCCCACATCTTCCTCCTGAAGACCCTCTCCCACCTCCTCATCCTCCTCCTCATCCTGCTCTTCCACGCTGCTCCACTGAAACCAGGCTACACTTTGGTGTAACCAGATGCACAAAGCAGAACCAACTAACCCCAATGCAAAAGGACTGATCTGTCTGTGGAATAATGGACCTGGAAAAAACATTTGCTTGTCTTTCATGCATGTAAACATCTTTTATAAGGATGCACCAGTGCCACTTTTTCATTGTCAATATCGATTCTGAGTACTGCACTTTGAATATCTGCCAGTACGGAGTACTGATCCGATATGGCCATTTGTATTTTGTTGAGATGCCATGTTTGTCATAATTATGTTACATGACAGAATTGTATGTCATACAAAGTATTATTTACAACTTTCTCAATGTTTAAGACTTACACCATTTTACAACATCAAATATTATTAAAATATGTTACAATACACTCCAAGGTAGAGTAAGGCATTTGTGGAAAGTCTATAGTAAATGGAAAAATAGGTCTGCATGTGAAAAATGACAATTTTACTTTTATACAAGCATTTTCATATTACATTTGGTTAAAATTATAAAATTCTATGTGAATTGGCACATTTGGCTTGTTTTCGTGCAAAGGTTACTTGATGAAATTGTAAAAGAATAAAGTCAGACGCTTTAAAAGATATCTTGGATAGTTATTTGGTTGAAAATAAACAAAATGGAAAGGGTGTAAAACACCAGATAGTCTTGCAATTTAGCTATGAATCTCTTTGGATCTCAAGCTTCTACGTTGCACAGTTGAAATAACGTATTTTCAATTAACCTGTTATTCACTAGCTGTCGATAGCTAGCATCAGCCAAGGTTAGCTAGCGTTAGACAACTTAACTAGCGTTAGCTAGCAAAGCCTATGCTTTTCTACCGTCACCCCTAATAACACGCTTATCTGGCCAGAATTTGGAACTACTAATTTCATGTGTAAAGTCATTCCAGACTGCAAACAATGTTGGGTTGTTTTTTATTTCAATGGGAACGGCCGCACGTCTGCTCGTCAGGAACAAGTTACCACGTTTTATGGCACGTTGTTATTACCTTCTCTTTCGTGGTATCGGCCCTTTACCGTGACTCGCGGTCGCCGATACACAATCCTGTATGGGATCGGTGCATCCCTGATCTTTTGTATTAAATGGGAATTTCTTCCTCTCCAAAAATACAATAAAATATTACAAACAATGTTTTATGTTATTGACAAAGTTATCCTGTCTCCACCAGTGGAGGATGTACAGTAGCCTATATCAGTGTAAATCAAAATGTTAATCCAAGGGGATTGTTTTAAAGATGATAATGTATTCTGATCAAAAAGGTCAACATGTCATTATGCTTCAGACAGTAACTTTAATCTACAGACCGAGATTTTCTTCTCATAAGTTCTGATGTCCCTCTTTAAACAAGAGACTATGTATCACATGTGGTGAAATTACTCCAATGTAAATGTTCATTTTATTATGATAAATGATTAGATGCATTAGACCAATGAAATTGATGTGTGCTATACAATAATGTACTGTTGACTCAAATGGAAGATTGTTGATTATATCAGTTGAGCAAAATGCACCTTAAAGACTTTCTTTATTTCTCTTCTCTAAATGGTTATTGTCCTGCTTTTGCTGTTGTTAGCGTAAATGTCTTTTCTGATAATGATGTCAGATTTTTTTTATTACCAGTGTGACGTTCAGGGGTGTGGAGGTCACCTTGCACTGTTTTCAAGAAACGTGCGGTTTTCTGAATGTCTTGTGTCTGAATGTCATCATACTTTCCCCAAGGCTGAATGGGTACTAATGACCCTCATCCCTGAATGGAAGGGACATAAGTTCTCTGGGTTAGTTTGGCTACCATCTCTGTTTGGTTGTCACAATCCACCCCTGGCCTCTCCGGTCATTAGCCAAAGACAAGGAGTGGAATGTTGGCCAGAGACTCTGCTACCCAGAATAGGGTTGTGGTTCTGGCATTCATGCATGACAAAAAAGACAAATGATACCCACAATGCATCTCACCAACCTCACAACAAAGGTTCTAAATGTCATGGTGCATTAGCCAAATTGCCTCTCCTCGTACTGTCCTCCCCTCCAATCAGTGTTGCCTGGCTACTAATTGTTTACAAATTGTTCAACAAGTAACAATTGACTACCGAAGGCCTCTACCCAGGGCCTTTCCTGGGTTTCGTTTGCATACCCTAGAAAAATATTTTGAGTTACATGTATAATGTTTATTAGCAATAAACCATTCAATGTAATCATTTTTGTCTTGTGTAATTACCATACAGTATATTAAAGTAATAATGACTAACTATTTTGGTTTGTACATCTATGTACAGAAACCTTGAGGCATAGAATGGGTCTTGTGCCTAGACAGTGGCACATCATTTCTAACAGAACTAACTGCAAACTGATAACTCACCACCAACCTGTTAATAACTATTCCCTAACCGGTGTTCCACAAATGCTTGCCTCTAAATTTATTATGACAAAACTGCCTTTGAATCCACATTTAAAATCTATACGATTAACCAATTTTGTATTTGCCTTAAATGGGAATATACTCTGCTTAGAAATATGAGGGGGTCTCGTTAAACTAAGTATGTTAAAGATCAGAATCTTGACTGTACATTGTGTAATTTGAATAACCTAACAATGCTCAATGGAAACCAAAATCACCTACCTATTAAGGTCTGGATACAAACTCTAAAATCTAAGTAAACAATTGAAATCACAGGCAGTTCCAACTTGCTTTAATCTCACGTCAGCCACTCAATGTGACTCAGTAGTGTGTCAGGCCCCCACGTGTCTGTATGCACTCCTGACAACGTCTGGGATCCTGATGGGGTCCGAAGGGGATCTCCCAGAATGATCCGGGCACCAGTGAGATCCTGGACAGTCTGTGGCTCTACTTTGTGGCGTCGGCTGCACCGACACAACGTCCCAGAGGTTCTCTACTGGATTCCGGTCTGGGGAACCTGAGAGCCAGTTAATGGCATCACTGCCTTGGTGATCCTGCAGCTGCTGACACACTGGCCACACAAAGGTGGGCGTTGTCCTGCACCAGGTAGATCCCAGGGCCCACTGCACCAGCGTACAGGCTGACGATGGGTCTGAGGCTTTCATCCCGGTACCAGACACCAGTCAGGGTGCCGTTAGCTAGCATGTGGAGGTCTGTGCGACCCTCCAAGGATATGCTTTCTCAGGCCATCACCGACCCACCAAACATGCTGGATGATGTTGCAGGCAGCATAACTTTCACCACGTGTCTTTCATGCTGCTTTAACTGTACTGGGGGAGACAACAAACCTTCTTGCCACGGGACGTATGGATGTGCCAACCTGGAGGAGTTGGACTACCTGGGCAACCTGAATGGGCTGCAGGTACCACTTCACGCTACCAGTAGTGACAAGGACCCTGGCAAAGAGCAGAACTAGAGAAGAATCAGTCAGAAAGGATAAGTAGAGAGGAATTGTCTTTGGCCACTACCTGCAAAACCATTATCTTTTTCTGGGTTGCCCTGCTGTTCCCTCTTCAGTGTATCTTTTGTCACTTTCACCAAAAAAGTGACATTGATTCACAATCCCTTCTGCTTCCTGACTGGACAGATGGATGTCCCTGAAGTTTAATTGACTTGGTGTTACACTGTGATGATTACATGTTCCCTTCATTTGTTTGAGCAGTGTAATATATATATATACTTATATATACTCCTAAACTTGTGTGTGCTTTTTCTCTCTCTAACTTCCTCCTCTGTGTTTCTCCTTCTCCCTTCTTATTCTCTGTGTATGTATGTGTATATATATATATATATATATATATATATATATATATGGGGAGTTTCTACTATACAAATAAATATTTCTTCATTTGGGAGCGCTGTGGTATTCCTCTAACCTTGATAATGTAAAACTCCCATGCCTTTGCAGTCTCTGGGGACTTAAAATAAAGACACTTCTATTTTAAAGGCAATTTAAAACGTATCTATATTACAGAGTTAGTCTGTAATGTTTAACAGCTTAAGGCCAAAACTAGGTGTTTCAACAGCTATGTTTTTACATAAATCATTGTTTTTGTAGTTTAAATAATTATGATTAAAGAAAAGGAAGAATGCCATGTGTGTAGACCTATAATTAAACATACATTAATGTTAAAAAACATGCACAGCTGCGAAGTCTAATAATTCTGTAAAATGTATTCACTAAAGAAATGCGGCATCTATATCACCGTACGTTAATGTGAGAGGTTGCATTACAGCATAGCAACCCATAAATAAGTTATAGTACACTATATTCTGCCCTTATTAATGTTTTGTTTTGGGCCAAATAATATCTGACACGGGCTTGAAATAAAAGCAGCCAATACTACATGGCTGTTTCCGGGGCGTCTTAAACTGCTCCCAGATGCCCCCTGCTGGCCATGTCTATTGTTGTTTTAGTCCGTGCGGCATGGCGCTGCAACGTGCCGCAGTTGAACGAGGCATGCCTCCTCGCGGACCACCCCCTCTGCGTTGGAATTAGATGAACGACATCTGTACTTCGGATATCTACAGAATGACCGCAGTATCTAATGCTGTAGAACTCAACATGCAGAAGTCTACTTGGAAAAATACCACCATAGTCGTGGGTGAAGCAGATCACTGGTTTATGTACCTAACAATAATGATTAACCCCACACGTTGTTTGGTTCTAATCTAGCAGTGTTCCACATAGCCACTCCAACGATAAGTTGGGTCCACGTTGCTTGTCTGGTGGCTCCCACATTTTAAAAACAATCCTCATAGACAGTCCCCTTTTGCCGGGCTGTATGGTCTCTATGGAACTGGTTTACCGGCACCGACCATTTAGGACGAAGTGCCTTGCTCCTGGGCACATCCCAGCTTGTTATGCTGTAGCCCAGGTACTGCTCTCTTGTAACCTTGTCCGTGACATCTAGCCACACTTGGCTTGTTTGTTTCCCATTTCCGGTCTGTACAGGATTCTTTTGGTGGTTCCTTTGCATACGAGTCACGTGTTTGCCTTCCCGACAGACTTGGATTTCATTCAGCTCCGTTTACATCAGCAGATGTGGAAACACCATTCTTTTTTCTGTTGGTTGTTTCGACGCACCGTACACATGAGTGATTGTCACCTTAAACAGGCTACTTACGGAAATATGTATTTTGAATGTTTTATTGTCTGTAACTGATTAAAAGGTTATTTGAAAAAGTAGATGATGACTCAAGCGTATTTTGTTAAACATTATTTATTTATTGGTGTGGCCAGGGTTATTTAAATGTTGACCTAGAAGTTACCGATTTCATTGGTAGGGAACATGAGTTACTTTTTCTTGAGACGATCATTCACAGTCAAGACTTCTGTTTACCTTTCAGTACAGTGCTTTTGAGTGAACAGTTTGCCCGCTTTTGAGACGACTGGAGCCTCGTAAGTGACAAAGAAAATCATCACCTGTTCACCAGCCGTTTCTCACACAATGATTTATTCACTCCATTGACTTTCCTTGTCATTAGCTCTCTGTTTTCATGCTCCCAGTTTCTCTTATTCTTTGTCTGAAATGTCACACTATTCTCTGTGGAGTGTATTACCAGTGGATTACCAGTGGATTACCAGTGGATTACCAGTGGATTACCAGTGGATTACCAGTGCTGTGTTCATGGAATGCCACTATTACTCCTAGTAATAACATCACTTAGTGAAACATGGTAGACATCCATCATTATTGATGTGGTTTCATTCTGCCACTCCACCCTGGGAGTTTTGTTCATGTGTCTGAATGTTCTGAATAGATTTTAGTTTGTCTTTATTCTCAGACTGGTAGAATGACTGCATGCTTTTCTCACACATCTGATTCAAATCCTGGCTTGCTAATCATTGCTAATCCTTTACTTTGCTCAATGTAATTTTATTATTATATCAAATTTCTGGGTGACAAAGATCATTTCCACTAAAATTGTAAATGTTGCTAGAACCTTCTGGGAGTGGTTAGGGGGAGCTAGCTGTGATTGGCAGATGAAACTCCACTTTTTAATCATCTATTCCTACTCACCTTATGATGGCGTTACCATGGAAAGTGCCCACCCCCCTTTCCTGCACCAATATGCTGATTACGAAATGTACATTGTGTTTTCAACAGTATGAAATAACACCTTTCCCCTCCAAACTGTTAGTGTTAGTTTCATCAGCTGTTGTACCAAACAACAAATATAGGACAAATACAAAATTATTTAGTAGACATTTATTGCTAGAAAAAACTTTTTGATCTCCACTCCAGGGTGCATTGTTTTAGGTTTAAAGAAATCCCTTCATCTCATTGATCTGTTGATTCCTCTGCTTCATCCAATCTTTTTTTTTCTCCACCTATCTGTTTCCCCTCACTCCATCCTCTACAGTGACCCAGCACCACCTCAGGAGGAACCATCCCCCATCCTCGAGGACCAACCCAAGCCTCTTATCTCTGCTGAGGACCAGCCTCCTCCAATCCTCTATTAGTTCATTACCCTCCAAATCATCTCTATGGCTGCGGTGGTAGACGGGCTCAGACACGTTTCGACCACTCATAAGAGAACAGTCATCATTCAGTTGAACAAATCCAAACACACAGGATAGATTTTTTACAAGTACAGCAGTCCAGGGATTGCACTTCACCTGTAGGTTTAACAGGGACTCTTAAGGACTAATGTTAAGACTCTGGTTTAGCAGGGAATCGTAAGGACTGTTGTTAAGACTCTGGTTTAGCAGGGAATCGTAAGGACTGTTGTTAAGACTCTGGTTTAGCAGGGACTCTTAAGGACTAATGTTGAGACTCTGGTTTAGCAGGGGCTCTAAGGACTGTTGTTGAGACTCTGGTTTAGCAGGGGCTCTAAGGACTAATGTTGAGACTCTGGTTTAGCAGGGAATCTTAAGGACTGTTGTTAAGACTCTGGTTTAGCAGGGGCTCTAAGGACTAATGTTGAGACTCTGGTTTAGCAGGGAATCGTAAGGACTGTTGTTAAGACTCTGGTTTAGCAGGGGCTCTAAGGACTAATGTTGAGACTCTGGTTTAGCAGGGAATCGTAAGGACTGTTGTTAAGACTCTGGTTTAGCAGGGACTCTTAAGGACTAATGTTGAGACTCTGGTTTAGCAGGGGCTCTTAAGGTATAGTGTTGAGACTCTGGTTTAGCAGGGGCTCTTAAGGACTAATGTTGAGACTCTGGTTTAGCAGGGACACTTAAGGACTAATGTTGAGACTTTGGTTTAGCAGGGAGTCTAAGCAATGAAACAATGAGTCAAAATCATCTGGGCTCATTAACGCATGCCTGGCCTTGCCCTGCATTGTCAGTAAAATGTAAAGTATTTTAAAGGATTCGGAAGCATATGTACATATTCATGTGTTTTATTATGTCATTGTTTGATCTATTTACATTTGGAGTCTAGCACTAACTTGCAGAATGGCCCGGATCAAATGTGCTCTAAATAGTAATTATATTACACATTCTATATGCGTAAATGCTTTTCAGTATTATGTTCATATTTATATGAAAGAAGAACAGTAACAATATTCATGAATATAGACAGAATAGTATACCATTACTAAATCCAGTGACATCCTAATTTTCCGGTTTTATTTTATACCATTTTCTAAATGTATTTTCTTCTTATTCCGATAAACTTGAATCAAATACCCATGCTATATAAACAGGAAATATTCCAGGATTGTCCAGTATGTTGTTGTATGTTTTCATCATGTTATGAGAATAAAGAGAACATTGTTTCTCAATCCTGTTTAGGTGTCTACTTGTACCAAGGAACACTTGTTGTCGACACTGATGTATAAAACACTTTATTCAAAACATATGTCAGAGTAAGACTTTTCGTACTGTATCTCATAAGACTATTCATACCATATGTCAGTAAAACTATTTATATTGTATATCATAAGACCATTCATACCATATGTCAGAGTAAAACTATTCTGAATGTATATCATAATCCATTATTCATACTGTATATTATAAGACTGTATGTCAGAGTAAGATATTACTCATACAGTATGTGTGGAGAATACTTTATTCATACTGTATGTGATTAGACTTTCCTTGTACTATTTGTCGTAGTAAGACTTTATTCATATTGTAAATCATAATACTTTATTCATAAGACTTTATTCATATTGTATTTCATAAGACTGTATTCATAAGACTATTCATAGGGTAAATCATAAGAAATGATTCATACTGTTTGTCAGGGTGAGGCTTTATTCATACTGTAAATCATAAGACTATATTCATAAGACTTTATTCAAACTGTGTATCAGGGTGAGGCTTTATTCATACTGTAAATCATAATACTTTATTCATAAGACTGTATTCATACTGACTGTCAGGGTAAGACTTTGTTCAAACTTTATGTCATAATAAGGTACAGAAAGTAACCATGTGACCTGTGGTTGAGTTTGTGTAGTAGTGTGTGTAGTAGTGTGTGTAGTAGTGTGTGTAGTAGTGTGTGTAGTAGTGTGTGTAGGGTGCATTACTGACCCCAGTCCTGATCCATTACATCATGCCCAAACCCACGTTCTATCATTAGCCTGGCTACAAGTCTGCTTGTGCCATTATGGCAAGGAGATGAACTGATGACATGTGCAGACTGGGAACCAGGCTAACCTTCCACTATTTAAAAGGATGTCACAGATAGTCCCACAGTTCCTTTCCACATGGCTTCATTAAATGCCTCTCTTTGGCAAAGTAAAATAAAGACCTCTCCATTTTTACCTTTTCACTTCAAATTCCAGATAATATCCTGATATTTTTTACATGTATTTTTCTTTTTTTTCAGATACAAAAATAGCATGAACAGACGGCTGTCTAGATGGAGTGATAAACCCGATACTGGTATACAATATTAAAGCCTAAGAAAGGCAAACGAGTAGAACAGAATACACTGACTGCATGGAAACTGGAGTAGATCGTTGAACCGCTGAAATAGAATCTATGTGATTGTATATCTGTTGTCACCCTGGTTTGTTGTGGGGTCTAATATAATATTAGCTTGGTTCCTGGCTCTGATTGTACTGTCTTGCCAACATTTACAGTAGTAGTAGTCATGTCTTTCAGTAATACTGAGTTAGATGACAAGGCTAACTGTACTGTGTTTTCTATGTTACATCCATAAACACCCGTTTTCCATTCTTTCTACAACATTATGTTATCCATAGTAAAATGTCCACAACATGAAACATTTTTCACAGTTAAAATCCTGAAAACAACCATGGAATAATGCAAAGTGACAAATGTATGTAAAATCCCGAAGCTCTTGACAGCTGGACATGAACAAAAAAACATGTTACACGGAACAGGCTCGTAGTTCTCTGGTCCTAAAATAGTATTTCAGTGATTTCCTCTTCTTCTGTAACGTGTTACTGTAGCCCCTGGAGCCACAAAGAACATTTGTGTTTATAAGCTATTTTTATGTTTGATATTTCATCAGTGATTTTTTTTCCTCAGAAGCCTCTAGGAAAACGATATGCTACAGTATGTTTGTGTGTTGTTCTTACATTGCAGTCCAGCTTTTGGAATCAGAAATGTACTTTCGATCAGTTTACAAAGACCCTTCACGTCAAGAGTGTCAAAAACCCCATGAAGCTGTGTGTTGGTCACAGAGACGAAGAACCGGCAAAAAGTTGTGATATCAACCAATGTAAGCTAAGCAGTGTGTGGTGTGTTTTACCCACACTATGTGCTGCAAAGCACATGGATCCAAAGTCCTTAAAAAAGGGGAGTACAGCACTTCTTTAAAGTAGTCTGATATCGCCTTAAAACTGATTTACTTGATCCACACAAAATCTTACATCCGGAGATGTCTGGAAAAGCGGAGATGTTCCCAAACTGCAGCACCCACCTGCATCTGACCAACTGAGACCCTTCCTGCAGCTGTTACCAACGACGTGAACTTAATATTACAACCCAGGCCCTGAAAGGGAGGGGCATTATGACTCATAGTCGGGGATTGTCGTGATTGGTCAGCTGCTGTACAAAACAGTGGTGGTCGTTATTAGAAGAAATGTAGAATGATTGGCGCTTGGATCCTGTGCTCTGAAACAGCCACTACTGAGCCGCACCACGAAGCCTGGTTCCGATGCTAACTTCATGTACTCACTTAGACGCCTTCCATTCAACAACAATCATACGTATCGTGATCTTTCATTCATATTTAGATGGTGGCGTGCAAAGCAATGTCTCTAAGATTAGGTACAGTCACTTGCCAACACTTCGTAGGTGGTCTTGTTGATTCCTGAAGTCCTCTCTGATTGGTGGGTGTAATGGGGTTCAGAAATCCATGCCACACAGGTGATCTGTATTATACCTTGTGGTATGTGATATCATTTTCTCACCCAAACACACAGTACTGGTGACTGTCATGTTAAGTCCCATGTTCCTCTACTGAATTACTGTTTCTTCTACTCAAACAATGTTTAATGCAACATAAAAGTCTTTACCTGTTTGTTTTAAGGTACAATGTTTTTTTATATTATATATTATCATATATTTATTTATATAATCTTTTTGATTTACTACCACATCTCTCTTAGACTTCATTCAAAAAGGACCATAAAGAATAAGAGGCACTGTCTTTAAGACCTAAAGTCCTGTTAGAGGCCCCCTTGTCTATCCAGTGAAGTCCTGTTAGAGGCCCACTCGTCTATCCAGTGAAGTCCTGTTAGAGGCCCACTCGTCTATCCAGTGAAGTCCTGTTAGAGGCCCACTTGTCTATCCAATTAAACCTGTTAGAGGCACACTTGTCTTTACAGTGAAGTCCTGTTAGAGGCCCACTTGTCTATCCAGTGAAGTCCTGTTAGAGGCCCACTCGTCTATCCAGTGAAGTCCTGTTAGAGGCCCACTTGTCTATCCAATTAAACCTGTTAGAGGCACACTTGTCTTTACAGTGAAGTCCTGTTAGAGGCCCACTTGTCTATCCAGTGAAGTCCTGCTAGAGGACCAATTGTCTATACAGTGAAGTCCTGTTAGAGGCCCACTTGTCAAGTCCATCTGGTGAAGTTCCTGGGTTAGGGTTCCGGGGTTAGGGTTCTGTGGTTAAGGTTCCTAGGTTAGGGTTCCTGGGTTAGGGTTCCTGGGTTAGGGTTCCTGGGTTGTCACAGTTCTGAATTACTCTTTATCCCCATCCTCACTGCTCCCTGTGAAAAGACACAAACAGACACAGACAAGAGGAAGTGTTACAACTTGTTCACAGTGTGTTATTTTGTGAAACCCTTCATTTGAACGTCTGGCGGTGGATTTCCACAACATTATTGGCAGGATTCATATGTTGTCCTCAAGCTCAGTGCTTGACCAAAAAACAGTTCATGTTCACAGAGAAAAATGGATCAACCTCGAGACAGGATAATAAAGACATGCTTGAGTGAAGATAGAACGTAGGTTGAATACAGTTATTTCATTATTGACTGTGATGATTATAGATTGAAAACGTACACAAAGCTGTTGCTTAATTCAACGACATGAGAACGATTGAGTGTTAAGTTCAATTTAGTTCAATTTAATTGTTCCTTTTAACAACTGTTTTGTTCATTCGATTGGCTGGCTGCAGAGTTCTACTACTCAACTGCCAGGATTTATGTGCTGGCTTCCATCTCAGGTTATCGACCAACAAGTTTTGCAGGTAGTATTCAGGTTGAAAAAGACATATATGGATTATTAAATGATGTGATAGTAACAGCTTTATAAAGCTTATTTGCTCCATTTGATCATTAGTTTGAACAATGAGGCCTGTTTGTTGCCCGCTGGCAGGGTTAGGGTGGGTCCCAGGCATACTGACACCAACAAACCAAATTACTCTGAGGTTTTGTTGCTTTTTACTGAACAACAAAATACAAGTCAGCAGAGTTCAGGTTCCCCTCATCAGGTTCCCCCATAACAGCAGGGTTCAGGTTCCCCTCATCAGGTTCCCCCATAACAGCAGAGTTCAGGTTCCCCTCAGACCCACCTGGTCCAGAGTCCATGTCGGAGTCGGACACATGTGTGATGGAGAACCGTGACGCGTGGCTCGGGGACACAGTGAAGCGGGAGAACTGCACTGCCGGCTGGGGATCCGGGGGCTTGGAGGACGAGGGCAGGCTGGGAGTGGAGGAGGCGCAGGAGGAGGCAGCCATCTTGGATGAGGGAGTGGGGAGGGGCAACAGCGAGAAGTCATCCTCCCACTCAAAGCCACCACCTGGAAGGATAAATGAACCGGGAGGGAAGCTGTTGGGGCACTAATACAGTATTTGACTTTACACTGATTATAAACAGTGATTGACCTGACTCATTGTTGGAACGTACTAGGATGTGGAAAAGACAACTTTACTTACTCTCTTCTGAGATGTTTCCATCTGACGAGTCATCAGAGGTTGGTTGTTTGACCTCTGACCCATGTTTGCTGATATCACCACCTGGAGGAAAGCCACTCTCAGCCAGTTCCTTAGTTGGGCTTTGCTGGATGCAGAAAATAGTCAACAGGTTAGAACTATTGATTCAGGCATTTCACTCTGAAATACGTACATAAATGTGTACTTACATTCAAGTAGGCACGAAAATATCTTAATGTATTTCTTAAACATTTCTTAAACAAGATTTAACTAGAAAGCCATAAAACAACCACAAAAACCTAGTAGCTTTGGGCCAAAACCGGCATCAGCTCGTTTCCCGTCCTCTGTGACTGACTACTCACCTGGTCAAACAGGTAGACGGTGACATCATCGAAGAAGGACACCACCTTCTTCTTGCGTTCCAGCAGGTTGCCGGCGAGCGCCTCGGCAGAAAGCAGGGTGGGCATCTTCAGCAGACTCCGAAGGTTATGAGCATCGCTACAGTCGCAAAGCACTATGGGTACGGTGTGGTTCTCCTCTTCGCTCTCCTCACTCTGCTCCTCCTGAACGCTGTAGCTCCTCAGCTCCTCGTCAGACTCACTGTCATCAGAGTCACCGTCCTCCTCGTCCGCCTCCTCCGCTTCTCCAGACGAAGCCCGGCCCCACAAGGAACAGTGTACATGGCGTGAGGAAGAACTGTTGTCTTGGTAACCATCATCCTCATCCAGGGTCTTCCCACTAGATGCCTTTTCTAGGACTTCTGTGGATTCTATGGCTTTGGAAGAGTACTCCAAGTCCATTCGTTCTGCCTCCTCAATCTCCTCCTCTTCCTCTTTGGTACCAGAGCTGGTTTCAATACTGCTGCTCCTCTGGAGTACACCCAAGGCCTCCTGCATCGCAGCTCCCACCTCTGCTGCCCATTCTCCCAGGGAAGAGGGCTCCTCCTGGACAGGCCAAACCTCTGACAAAGCCTCACCTTCTTCAGAGGGATTGTTGGCTAGATCGAGTTCCTGCTCCAGCCCTTTATGATGGGGGGAATCTTCTGTTAGGCAGCTCTCAATCTCTGGCTTGTCACGGTCCTTCAGAAGAAGAGCTGAGGTCTTCTGATTTTTATCTCCATCCTCCTCCTCTTCTTCCTCTATATACAGCTCCATCTTCTCGATCAGCCTGTCCTTCACTGCCTCCTCTTCCTCCTTCCCCTTATATTCTTCTTCCTCCTCCTCCTTTGAATTTTCATGATTTTCATCTATGTTCTCATCCCCCTCATCCCTGGAAAGGCGTTCAGTTTCATAGTCAGAAAAGTATGCAGAGTCTCTGTAGGGGGTTTTCTCGCTGATTGGTTCCAGCTCCTTCTCAATGTCAGTGTACTGGAAAGCCATTAGCTCCACATCTTCATCAAGAGTAGGTTCATCGTCATCTTCTGGGACGGTCACCTCTGCCTCCTCTCCCCCCTCCTCCCCCTCCTCATCTAGACTGTCCAGGATTGACCCCCCCAACGGTTGGGTGAATGTTTCTGGGTCCCTTGGCTCATTGTGAAGCTCCTTGGGGATGAACTCTGGGCTTTCGTTGTTCTCCGTGTCGTACCCACTGTCCATGGCCTTGGGGGAGGAGCTTGATGGGTGGGAAGAGCTGGAGGCGGGGCTGAATGCCTCACAGTTGGTGCCTGCCACTGCAGGGAGCCCCATGGAGTCCATGGAATCAGGGTTTCCCACCTGCTTCTGCAGGGACTTGATGGGACGACTCAGAGATGGAGAGGCGTCAATCTCCCTGACCGATACCTCATCAGCAAAGATCCCAGAGGTCACGTCAGTGATGTCATCGTCTTCATCATCGTCGGTGCAGCAGTCAGAGATGTCTACTAGACTGATGCTGGAGCAATGGTCTTTGTCCAGGCCACTGTCAAATGTCTGGCTAAGCTCTGACTCAGGCTCCACCAGGGGGACGAGGCCTAGCGCGGCGGTCATACCCCCATCCTGGGGTTTCGGGTCTGTGAGAACCCCCTTGTCTTCTGTTCCAACTTCTTGCTGGTAGTCTCTGGAAGGGGTCTGAACATAGTGCTGGACATGGTCAAGGGGGTTGGGGTTGTTCTTGTGTATCAAGGTGGATTTGGAGACGGCAGGCCCTCCCGGTGCTGGTGACAGATCCACGCCCTCCTCCTCCTGATTGGGTATCTCCCCCATCTGGTCCCGGTAGTCCTCCCGGGCATAGTTCCACACCACTAAGCCAGTGAGGGGGTCGATGAAGTGAGAGTGGCAGCACTCGATCTCCCCCTCCCTCTTCTCTCCATCCTCATCTTCTCTGTCGTGGCACAGATAGATGTAGGCGTTGCAAGCATCTTCTGAGGGCACCAAGGTGTGAAGCGTCCCCATGGCTAGACAGGTGTCCTTGGCTGGCCTCGTCTCTAGGTAGTCTATAGGTTTGGCCACTGATGGGACAGAGTGGAAGGTCTCAGGCCAGGAGTCCTCAATGTCAATGGTTGGCATGGTGTAGTGGAGGTCTACGTAGGCATCCTGCTGTTGCCTGCTACCAGCCGGTCTACTCCGACCAAGGCTCAGACCCAAACCCAGACCAGTGCTGTTAACGGAGTGGTTGGACATTTTAGAGGGCCAGGTGTTGCAAGTGCCGCTCCTCTCTACAAATATATCGTCTTCGTCGTCCGAGTCGCTGTCCCGGTGACCGATAAAGAGGGCCTCTTCCGACGCCATGGCAATGCTGACTGAGTGGCCTGGCATGGTTTCCCTCAGAGAACCCATCATGTCATAGTAGCCACCTGTGAAGCTGCGTTGCCCAACGATGGACCCTAACCCCTGGGCAGGTTCCAGGTATGGGTCCCCTGCACCGAAAGGAGGACCCCCCCCCTGGGGGGGGGCGCTGATGGACGCAGGTATCCCCAGAGGGTTCTCTAGTTCCCCCAGGGCCTGTCGGAGGCTCCTGGACCCCCAGCTCTCCTGGTGGGGCTCAGGGGCAGAGTGTTCCCGCCCCATCATGTAATGCCGGTGGTGCTCCAAACCCAGATCCATGTGCAGGCCAATGTCCAGAGGAGGGGAGTGCTCATAGTAGTACCCTCCATCCCGGTCCTTGTAGGACACGTAGTGGCCGGTCTCCCAGGGTCTCAGGGGGCTGGACTCAGAGACCTGCCCCAGCAGAGGCTCCATGGTCAGGGAGATGGTCGGGCTGCCGCCTGGGTCCGAGCTGTACGCTCCACCGCCCCTGACTTTGTGGATGTCTGCCGACCAGTAGGTGTCTACGGGCTTGGAGTGGGCCTGGCCCGTTCCCATCATGCAGTCCTCCGAGTCGGCGCTGCCCGTCAGGAAGCTCCCGTTGCTGCCTTGGTAGTCCGGGCTGTAGGAGCACATGGTGTAGTCCAGGTCCATGTTGCTGTGATGGTCGGCGCCTGGCTCCTCTATGCGAATGTAGTACTCCGAGCTCACCAAGGGATTGTGGGCCGCTGGCGCCTCTCCGACCACGGGACCGTGCAGCGTTTTGGGCTTGTAGTAGGACGGGGACACCCCCAGAGTGAGACCCTCCAGCTCCACCGCCCCACAGCGCCCCAGCATGCCCCCAGGCCCTGGGGGGTAGTACAGTTCCTGGCAGTGGTGGTTGACGGCTCCCAGGGCACCGCTGGATGACGAGGCTGCGTGGTGGTATGGCTGCTCTGCCCCCGCCTTCTCCCACCTGTACTCAAAGTTCAGACCATGGCTGGTCTCTGTCACGGTCAGGACATCGTCTCCTGATTCGCTGTGGTAGCCGTCACACCCTGAGAACTGCTCCAGCAGCGGGAAAGAGGAAGAAGAGGAGGAGGACGGTCGGTCTGAAGATTGACACAGAAAGACAATGGGACATTTAATGTCAATCACCTGGAGAGCTTAATAATACGTTTATGAGAATGTTTCCCCACACACACAGTGTAGGGGACGGTTTCCCACACACACAGTGTAGGGGACTGTTTCCCCACACACAGTTTATGAGACTGTTTCCCCACACACACAGTTTATGAGACGGTTAACTACCACACATAGTGTATGAGACTGTTTTCCCCACACACACAGTTTATGAGACTGTTAACCACCACACATAGTGTATGAGACTGTTTTCCCACACACAAAGTTTATGAGACTGTTTCCCCACACACACAGTGTATAAGACTGTTTACCCCACTCACACAGTTTAAGAGACTGTTTCCCCACACCCACAGTGTATGAGACTGTTTCCCCCACACACACAGTTTACGAGACTGTTTACCCACACAAAGTTTATGAGAGTGCTTCCCCACACACACAGTGTATAAGATTGTTTACCCCACTCACATATTTTAAGAGACTGTTTCCCCACACACACACAGTATATGAGACTGTTTCTCCCACACACACAGTTTATGAGACTGTTTCCCCACACACACAGTTTATGAGACTGTTTCCCAACACATGCAGTTTAGGAGACTGTGTCCCCACACACAAAGTTTATGAGACTGTTTCCCCACACACAACGTTTGTGAAACTGTTTCCCCACACACACAGTGTATAAGACTGTTTACCCCACTCACACAGTTTAAGAGACTGTTTCCCCACACACACACAGTGTATGAGACTGTTTCCCCCACACACACAGTTTATGAGACTGTTTCCCCACACACACACACAGTGTATGAGACTGTTTCCCCACGCACACAGTTTATGAGACTGTTTCCCAACACACAGTTTATGAGATTGTCACCCCCACACACACAGTTTATGAGACTGTTTCCCCACACACACAGTGTATGAGACTGTTTCCCCACACACACAGTGTATGAGACTGTTTCCCCACACACACAGTGTATGAGACTGTTTCCCCACACACACAGTGTATGAGACTGTTTCCCCACACACACAGTGTATGAGACTGTTTCCCCACACACACAATGTATGAGACTGTTTCCCCACACACACAATGTATGAGACTGTTTCCCCACACACACACTGTATCATATCAGATTGTCTCCCCCTCAGACTGAGCCAGACGTTGTCAAATGTTCCGTACCAGCGGTCATGGTCCTGCGGAGGATGCTGATGTTTGGGCCATCACGGGGGAGGGGACGCAGGGAGTCCCAGCGCCTCTGGAAGTCCTCCTCTGCCTCACTGACTCCCTTGGCACACAGGTAACTCAGTAACATGTGTACCTCCTCAGAGGTGGGCCTCTGGTCTTGTTGGAGCCAGCAGAACTGCATCACCTCGTACCTGGTGAAACAACAACCAATGTAGTGCACTAGATATGGTTATAGGTGGTCCAAAGTAGTGGACAAGATAGGGGATAGGGAGGGGATAGTCTTGCAGGAGACTCAACGAACAGTGTTTTATTTTAATCTATAAAAGAAATGAGCATACACTGTTTCATCATTCTATTCTATTCATTCTATTCATTCGAGTTCGGGGTTAACTGCCTCCCATCTTCAGAGATCAATTTGTTTTGTTTTATGAATCAGTCAACAACAACACATTACCCATTAAGGGTCCTACTCAAGGGCAGATCCTACGCTCAGGGTGCAGTTTGGAGACCTGCAAAGCCGTGTCTGAACTACCCATCCGAAGGAAGAGGTATTGGACTATAGTAGATCCCCAGCGGGTTTATGAGTTCTAACGAGAGATGGTTAACTGTGTGTGGGACTGACCAGCGCTCTGCTAGGGGTGTTTTGAGCAGAGGTTTGGGTAGTCTGAGCTGCTGTTCCCTCACAGCGTAGGCCAGGACCTGTCTGTCAGAATATTGGAGATATGGTTGGTTCCCCATCTCAAACAGCTCCCAGATGGTCACCCCCAGAGACCTGAACACACCCCAGAAACACACTGATCACCACCACGGAAAACATTGCAGCAAACATTTAACAAAACCTTGAACAATTATGATCCCTGAATCCCCCCCTACCCCCCCCCCCCCCCCCCCCCCCCCCCCCCCCCCCCCCCCCCCCCCCCCCCCCCCCCCCCCCCCCCCCCCCTCCCCTCTGCCACGTCATTACCAGACATTGCTCTGTTGGCTCTGGTTCTCCACCAGGATGCGGCCCTGGACCTCATCAATGAGTTCTGGAGCGATCCAGCGCAGGGGGACGGACATCAGTTCCGATGTCACAAAGTAGTCGTCTTTGTACTTGTTTTGGGACAAACCATAGTCTCCGATCTTCACGGTGAGGTCAGAGGTTAGCAGGCAGTTTCTCAAGGCCAGGTCACTACAGGGCATACAGGGGATAATAGTGACGTTATATATATATATATATATATATAATTATAATATACTGGGGAAAATAATAATGACATAATATAAAGTAATAAAATACAGGGGATAATAGTGACGTTATATATACATATATATATATATATATATATATATATAATAATAATATACTGGGGATAATAATAATGACATAATATATAATAATATACAGGGGATAATGATAATAATGTTGAAAATAATAATATATACATGTATATATTACAGGGATTGTAATATCACATTATAATATACATTTATATAGATAGATAATGTAATATTATACACACGCACATCTTATAATTTACAGTAGTAGGAATAAATATCACAAGTTTATTACTGGGTAGACAAACAATCAGTCCAATCTATGGATCTTGCGTTGGGCGTTCTGGGTAATGTAGAGAGGAGGACTCCTCCGGCAACAAAATCACTGATGCTGGAGTCTATCTACAGACACTCAGGCAGCATCAGGATATTGTTACAGGAAGTAACCCGCGGCAATCAGGAAAAGGAGCCAAGCGATGAAAGCCTGAGGACTCTGAGAGAGAGACATCATTCCACATCATAATAAATATCTCCAGAATCCTGAGACTACAGTTGGAAACTTAACGATCTACCTAAAAACCCACAATAAGTCTGGACTGTCTATGTGTAGAAAGCACTTTATTAAGTCAATCACTTAATCTGGCAATCATCACTTAAAAAAAAAAGTAATTTTTCTACCAAAAGAATGAATAAACAAACAGTGATAGTGACTGATGGGAGTGACACTATGGCACAGTGTTTTGCGACAGTCACCTGTGTATGAAGTTGTGTTTGTGCAGATGCAGGAGTCCTGAGGCGATTTCACAGGCCATCCTCTGCAGGATCAGGGGTTCAGGGGTCACAGTGTCTGCAGCCTGACAACTACGCAGGTAACCTTTTACATCACCCTGGAGAACATATGGCCAAAGGTCACATTTTTTCTAATAATTCTAGTGAATTCAGAAAATGAGTTTGCAAACAAACTTCCCTAATGAACACATGCTGATGACACACAGCCAGTAATATAATATCTGTCCACCGAGGGGCAGTAAAATGCATCCAAATGCAATCTAATGGTTTTTAGCAAAAGATTTGACTCCACTGGTCAAATATCTACAGGTGATTGGATTTACTATGGTTTTCTTTTCATTGGCCAGTATTTCTACATCCTGTTGCTATTGTAAACTCTGTGCCTTTACCTATTTAATACAAAGCACCTTTGAATGCAAATTCATTTCAAGAAACACAAATAAGAAATCTAGATAACGTTTGGGAGTTAGACTGACAAATGGCCAGGAACAGAGAGAATACAGACAGACAGAGAGAGAGAGAGAAGAATAGAGAGTAAGAAATAGAAGGAGACGGAGAAAGAGAGACGGAGTGTCACACAAGCACAGCCGGTAGAAAGGTGGAGCAGAACCACTGTGCGGCAGAACCGCCGCTCCAGTGCAGTAACTCACCAGGGGGCAGAACTCCATAACCAGCAGGTAAGGGGTGACATCGGAGCCCTGGGCCAGGCACTGCATGAGGGCTGGGTGATGGAGGACCCTGGAGGCAGAGAGTCCAAAACACAGTCAAAACATGGGACCTGGCCGCCAATCACACCGTCAGAACCACTGATGTCATGGGATCTGGCCGCCAATCACACCGTCAGAACCACTGATGTCATGGGATCTGGCCCCCAATCACACCGTCAGAACCACTGATGTCATGGGATCTGGCCCCCAATCACACCGTCAGAACCACTGATGTCATGGGACCTGGCCGCCAATCACACCGTCAGAACCACTGATGTCATGGGATCTGGCCGCCAATCACACCGTCAGAACCACTGATGTCATGGGACCTGGCCCCCAATCACACCGTCAGAACCACTGATGTCATGGGATCTGGCCGCCAATCACACCGTCAGAACCACTGATGTCATGGGATCTGGCCGCCAATCACACCGTCAGAACCACTGATGTCATGGGACCTGGCCTCCAATCACACCGTCAGAACCACTTCTAATCCAATTGCTACTTTGAAACTGAATGAAAATTAGGTTTAGTTATTTAGGCCCAATGGAGGATCTAAAAGTATAAAACGGAAGTTGAGTGAGAGAAAGAAACTGGGACGAAAGAGGAGAAACAGAGAGAGGAAAGAGTGTGAGAAAGACAGATTCACCGGTATGGCTGAGCCTCCTCCAGGAAGCGCATCTGGTCCTGGACACCGGCACTGGCTTTCAGCTCCTTAACAACCACCTGGCTGGTACTCAGGCCCGCATTCACCTCCGCCAGGAGAACCTTGTAGTGGAGAGACAGACAGAGGTGGGGAGGAATGGAAGACACAGTCATACAGAGAGACAGACAGGAAGACCCAGAGACAGACAGAAACAGACAGACAGAATGACAGGCACATACAGTAAACAGAGACAAAAAGAAACAGACAGGAAACAGAGACAGACAGTAGACAGACCGAACGTCAGACACAGACAGTAGACAGAGACAGACAGAGAGAACGACAGACAGTATACATGTAGAGAGACAGATGGAGAGACAAAATGAAACACACAGTAGACAGAATGACAGACAGAGAGTTAACAGAGACAGACAGTAGACAGAAAGAATGACAGAACCAGACAGTTGAAAGAGACAGACAGACAAATAGTAGACAGAACGACAGACAGTAGACATGTAGAGAGACAGACGGAGAAACAGAAGGAGACACACAGTAGACAGAATTACAGACACAGAGTTAACAGAGACAAACAGAGAGACAAACAGAAAAACAGACAGAGAGAGACAGACAGTAAACAGAGTCATACAGAACCACAGACACCAACATTAGACACAGAGGACAGACAGAGAAACAGACAGACATGCAGGTTGACACAGACCAACAGGAGAAAGGTCAGAGGAGACAAGGACAGAGGAGATAAGGACAGTCGGCGTAAAATAGAACGCATGCAGTCACAGACACACACACACACATGAATGGACATACCCAGCCAAAGTACACAAGTGTGGAATAGGTGTGTGTGAGTGTATGAGTGTGAGAAAGAACAGAACCGACAAAGAGAGAGAAAGAGAGGGAGGAAGGAAACGAGAGAATGACAATTATCAGTTATCTAATTGTCATACTAGCTTGGTAATTAACAACCCTAACATAATCTCAAAGACATATACTGTGTAAGGACTTTGGTAAAGTGTGACAAAATTGAAATATTTGTTGGAATAAAGACAAAGTGTTAGGGTGCTAAATAAAGACAACATGTTAAGTTGCTGTATAAAGACAATGTGTTGCATAAAAGCAGAGTTTCAAGGTGCGCTATGAAGCCATTCCTTCCAGGATCCGTTCTACCCCCCCACGAACCCAGCAGACATATAGATACCTAAGACATGGGCATAATTCCATTATTACCATATAACTCAGTCAGATAAAACGGTGTGTCAGCATTTTAACAGGAAGTGTGGTCTTACCTTTCCAAACCAGCCATCACCAATCTCCTTCAGGTACAGAAGACTGTGGCGACAGAGGTCTATGGACTTCAGGAGTTGCACTGCAGAGATGGAACGAAGAAAGGTCATTATAGAGAGACAATGATCACGACCTGAAGTCTCAGTTGTTAAATAGAAATACAGTGTGGCCCGACAAACACCAGCATGGTGAAGACACACACCAGCATGGTGAAGACACACACCAGCATGGTGAAGACACACGAGCATCTCAAGTCATCCATCCAGCAGCGGGTCGGATCTCCTCCAGAACCCAAACCTCGCCATGTTAACTTCATACAATGCACAAACTACAGCAAAAGCCATGGTGCTAAACTAAGATTCCTCTAATGTCTTTTTCCTTCCTCAGAAGCAGACCTTGACATCACAGAATGGGCCTGAGTAGTCCTCTCCGCTGGCTTCCTATACCCAACAACACTACCTGCCTCTATCCTGAACATCCTAAACCGTTCCAAAAGAAATGCGGGCGAGACGTTCTTCCTCGGTCCTCACTCTCGCTCCCTCTCTCTTTGTCATTCTCTCCATCTCTCCAACCCTCTCTTCCCCAGGAATGACCGATGACACTCACATTCCCTGGTCCGGAGGGAGACAGGAAGATCTTTGTGTCAGTGCCACCCCAGGCCTCCAGCCACACAGACCCCTCCCTGTGTGACGCCCCTGCCCTGTGATGTTCCAGAGGACGCTCATTCCTCTGGTAGTGGGTAAGCTGGCTCACTTGGCCGGGGAGAATCACCGTCATTGTCTGGGTCTGAACTGTGGGTGTGAATGGTACCAAGGAGAGCCCAACAGACACTGGTCCTATTATCTGGCTGCTCTGTGACAACATGGTGAACTGGGCCCAGTCTTAGGAAGCAAAATGGCGTAACTAGTCTATGTCTCTCTCTCATTTCTGAAATGGCTTCTTAGACAGCATGGAACTTAAGTCTTAGAACGCAGAACTAGACTCAGGGCAGGACCTCTGGAGGGGATCTACCAGGGACAATGTCAGAAACTGGCAAATCCCAGCATTCAATGCTAGTAGAAGTATATCCAGCAAGACCCACCGCTGTGATGGCTGCCCAAGGCGCTTATACAATGTAGTGAATAAGTCTGAATACTTATGTACAGAAGATATTGCAGTTTTGATTTTCAATAAATTGGAAAACAATTCTGGAATCTTTTGCTTTGCATCATGGGGTTTTGTGTGCAGATTGATGACATATGGTTTGTTAAGCAATCATATATTAAATCAATAACACAGCCAGGTGTCTGTAAACTCCCAGAAGACGTTGTAAGTGTATCCAAAACAAAGTCAGCAGCAGTTGGATCGTTGGGTAACCCAGGCAGGAGAAGGTAAGTCATAACAAATGGCTGACATTCAAGACAGAATATCAAGGATTATTGGAAGATGCTAAATCGCTCAGAGGAATCCATCATTCCCACTATTCTATTCCAACTGCTGCAGCACAGAGTCCTTTTAACTGAAAAGGATCCATCCCAAAAGGCACCCTAGTGCTGTGGGCCTTGGTCAAACTAAGTGCGCTATGAAGGAGTTAGGTAGCAGGCTGGGTCAGTGCAGAGTTATCCCACTCATATCCCGGACATAAAAACTGACATTTACTGTAATTCCATCACACAAAAGTGTGTGTGTGTGTGAATATCACAGATGTGTTTGGGTGAGTCTTGTCTAGGGGACTATGTCGGGACCTAGCCAAGTCTGAAACTATGGGAGAGGCTATAACATTATCCCAGCCAGTCCCCCTCTACCCCTCTCTAATTCACCCTCTCACTCCCCCCCCTCTATCCACACCTCACTCTCTTCCTCCCCCCTCTACCCCCCTACCACACCTCACCCCCTTCCTCCCCCTTTTCCCCAGATCAGTGCTCCTTCCCTTTTTGAACACAGTATAACGGAATGACCGTCCAAGAGGCCCCCTGTGTGGGAGGAGTCATTAATTCAGCCCACCATTCTGATGTCAGCAGTGTATCGGTCAAAATCTGCATCAGTCATACGGCCTTCACATCAACACACAATCTGTGCCATTGTCACAACCTGAAAGCAACAGGGGAGGGAAAGGAGGTCTGCCTGTCTCACATGCCGGGAATACCAACCAGCCTGGGGCCACTGGGAGCAGGCTGATTACGCAACAGCCAGATGTTTGTGGGAGGGGCTGGGGGAGGAAAGGAGAGCGAGGAAGAGAGAAAGCTCATTCATGGACGACGGAGACCCATCATCCCATCGCAGGAAAGAGGGTAACATGGGACTGTGTGACCTAAGGTCTGAGGGCCCCTGGACAGCGGTTCTGACCGGGTCAGGAGATGTGACCGGGTCAGGAGATGTGACCGGGTCAGGAGATGTGTTATTACCATCTAGGACTTAATAAACCATCTAACAAATATGGGAGTATTTACGCTGTATCTCTTTTTCACATGACCAGACAACTACTAGACAGGATTTTGTACAGTATAAAACATACAATTACTACCAGACTGGTCTTGGTACTGTATAAAACCTAAAATTACTACCAGACTGGTCTTGGTACTGTATAAAACCTACATCTACTACCAGACTGGTCTTGGTACTGTATAAAACCTACATCTACTACCAGACAGGTCTTGGTACTGTATAAAACTTACAACTCCTACTAGACAGGATTTTGTACAGTATAAAACATACAATTACTACCAGGCTGGTCTTGGTACTGTATAAAACCTACATCTACTTGAATATTGTTTCTACTACCAGGCTGGTCTTCCCACATTGATATGCGTTCCATTTTTCCAAAAAGTGCGTTGGCGGAAAGTAAATATTGGTAGCTCCGCCTCCTACCAGATCGTGCCGGCTGGTTGGCCACTGGAAGAGACACCTCAGTGAGTGGCAGGACGTAGACATCAGGTCCACTCTGCGAGCCCGGAGACACCAAAGTGGACTGTTCCGTCTGATACTCCTCCCCCTCTGCATTCTCAAACTCCTATTGAAGGGCACAAAAAGGGCGGAGTTAGACATACTATCAGGTTCAGGCTTTGAGATCAATTTGACCTAGACCTTAAGACAGCTAAACACTGGCAGGAAGGTGAATGGGAAATTCCTTGGAGAGTTCTCCAAAAGACTAAAGAAGATTAAAGATGAGATCATAAGAACAGAGAGATGGACATAGAGAGAGAACCAGCATCAAGGCAGAATGGACACACAAAGAAAGAGACAGGGAGAGATTTGCAGGATTAGGAGACCGGATATCAATAGATGCCTCTCAGCAGGGTGGAGTTGTGTGTGTGTGTGGGGGGGGGGGCTATGGAAAATGATGACCTTCCCCACCCCAGCACCCACTTCCCTGACTCCGCCATCCTCCTCACCCCTCCTTTAATCCTAACTTCATCCAACCACCTTCATCCTTCTCTTCCCTCCTTTAATCCTAACTTCATCCAACCACCTTCATCCTTCTCTTCCCTCCTTTTATCCTTACTTAATCCATCCACCTTCATCCTCCTCCCCCCTCATTCTATCCTTCCTTCATCCATCCTGTCTTAAGACAGTATACAAACATGGAACCAAACAGGATGCACACACACACACACACACACACCCCGGTGGTCTGCCGAACATGTGTTTTCACTCTCAGAATCATCAGAAGGCAGAAGACATAGACCTTTAACATGTATCCTTACAGACACACACACACACACACACACACAGAACAATGTTCTCTCCTCAACCCTAACAATGACACGCCATTCTCTTCATTCCGACCAGTTAACCTAAGAACTAATTATAATAATTATAATATATATAATTATTTTAAATAATTGAACGACCTCACAGCTCAGACCACAACCCTCTGCCGGTGTCCCAGTATCATCCCAAACATTTCTTACCTTAACTCAAGTTCCATTAAGAAACCCTGGGTGTTGATCTGCACACTCCCAATGCCCAGTATAAACAGCCCCTCAGGAGGTCACGAAGGTGAAACTCAAAGCCTGCGTCCAATGAGATGCCCACCTGGAGGTCATGGGAGGGTCAGTGCCAAGCCTCCGGTAAGGCCCTGATTTTACCGTTGTTGAGTCTAGCGAAAGCAGCTAGCTATGGATTTCTTCTAGTGACCCCAGAATGGTACTTCGTAATGTCACGAATGGATAGATAGAGGACAGAGAGAGAGAAGGATGGAGAAAAAAGTGAAAAAAAACCAGGAGGAGCAGCTTCTCCCAGTCCAAAAGCCAGTTTTGAGTTCCTCCCTAGCGGGGGGAAGGAGGGGAAAAGAAAAATGGGAGGGGGGCAATTGAAAAAATTGCAGAAAGAGCCCCCACAAAATCTGAAGCTGGGGGGAAAAAAATGTGAAGGGAGGCTTTTCACATTCTATCCTCATGACATCACTACAACTTCCTGTTCTATCACATTCCCTCCTCCAGACAGGGAACACGGAACACAGAGGACAGAGGCAGAGGGCAGGGAACAGAGAGGACAGAGGACAGAGGCAGAGGACAGGGAACACGTGCAGAGCTGAACAACCCACGCTGAACGCAGACCAGGAACACACACAAACCCATGCTGGGATCGAAAAAACTAACTTCTACATGACCTGTCCCTGAGCCCTAAACCTAACCCTAATCCAAACCTTAAACTCAACGCAATAGCCTAAATTTACAGTAATGCCACATTTAAAAAACAACGCTTAATTTTATGTTTACCTTAAACTAAGCCCCTAGGTTAAAAATCTATAAATGTTCCTTGTAGTGACTGGCCAGACATTATTGTCGGAAAAGATTTGCCAACGTTTTCTGTCTTTGAACTGATATCTGGTACACATGTACACATAGACCCGGATCTCTTTCTCTCACACTCATCTAATGAATATTCCTATAATCTCTGCTTCCTGCTATGGGAGGGTCTGTGTGTAATTCTGGTTGGGGCCCTGGGGTCTGGATGATGTTGGCTCTGGGGTTGTCTGTCCCTCACACCCTCTCACCCTTCTATCATCTCTCCACTCTCCTCCCTGGGTCCATTTGTTCTGCCTCAGTTCCTTCGCCCTCTGATTTGCCCTCTGACTCTTTCTCCCTCTACTCCTCTGCTTCCTCTCTCCCTTCTGCTTTTCCTCTTAATTCCTCTACCTCGCCCTTTGTCAGTCTACCTATTTGCTGTTCTTCTAAAAACATCCTGAGGAAGCAAAAGGTGGTGTGACTGAGGCAGAAAATAACAACCAGACACACTGAAGCAGTGTAGGGTTAGCAAAATCGTGTTAGCGTTAGAGTGTTAGTTAGCAGTGTACGGTTAGCAATATAGTGTTATCATTATAGTGTTAGCTAGCAGTATAGGGTTAGCAAAATCGTGTTAGCATTATAGTGTCAGTTAGCAATGTACGGTTAGCAATATAGTGTTAGCATTATAGTGATAATTAGCAGAATAGGGTATGCAATATCGTGTTCACATTATAAGGTTCTTTAGCAGTGTGGGAAATATAGGATTGGTTAGACAGTATTGGGTTAGCAAAATATTGTTAGCATTAAAGGGTTAGTTAGCAATATAGTGTTAGCATCATAGCAGTGTTCAGGTTCTTAATAAGTCAAGATGGTCAAGTGAATGGATTATCTTGGCAAAGATGAAATGCCCACAAAAAGGGGTTTAAACAAATGTTTACAAATAATGTAGACAAATAAAGTAAATGAAATTATGGAAGATTACAGGAATCTTACAGTTCATGAAACAATTGTCTGCATATTTGTGATAATTTATGTACATCAGAAAGAGAAAGTGTATTACATTATTTTAGATTTTTTGATTTACTTCTGCTCTGTCTGTTTAACAAGCTCCATAGAGACAGGTGACCGTAATCTCTACCTAAACCTTCAGCCTTGAGCTAAACCATTGTCAGAGCAACTACCTCACCACCTGTCTAACGTCTTCTCAGCCCTACCTCCACCTCAGCCTCCATCTGTCTAACCTTGGACTCTACCTCCACCTTAGCTACTCCATTCGTCTTTATCTCAGCCTCTACCCCAGCATTTACTTCTATACCAGACTCTACCCTAGCCTCTATTTCTATCTCAGTTTTATACCCAGCCCCTAATTCTACCCAGTCTCTACTTCTACTCAGCCTCTACTTCTAAATCAGAGTCTACCAGAGCCTCTACTTCTAAGCCCTCCCCCTTCCTTTCTTCTCTGTCTGCTCTAATTTTCTTCTTCAAAGTCCTTTCTGCATGAAGCCCAGGAGAAACTGTCAGAGGTGACTTGCATTATGTAAATAAAACATTACGGGAGCATCTGTGCCTTTGTCTAACTTAGAAACAATGGTGTGTGTGCGCACATGTGAATATTTAGTAGCTTCTGAACTACACGAGACTGAATGTTCTTTTGTTTCAGACCGACTGGCTTCACTGAAGAGGCTCCTGATTGGTGTTTCTGCTGATTCTCTATGAGACAGTGTTGTTGTAGTCAAGGCAAGAAATATATGGATCAGTCACACGTGCACAAAAACACACATAGATACATTTATACCCACACACACAAACTGAGTCTCTGGAAGAGGTTTTATCCAAGAGCAGCAGGAGGGAGTAACATTTCATAACCATCTAATGGAAGTGATGTCATCAGTGTGGGGGGAGCTTTTTTAAACAGCACTTTAAAATGGGTCAAGGCACCAGAGAACTTAGAGCATGGTGAGATGTGAGTTTGTGTCTGTGTCTGTGTCTGTGTGTTTTTGTTGAGCCAGCACAGCTATAACAAAAAATCACCAAAAGGACAACACAACAAGGAAAACCCTTCACCGGTCTCCAAGAGGATGAAGGCTATTAGAGGTTAGGTTGCAATTGGGGTTAATTTAAGAAATAGGGTCCAATGTAGGATCAGGTAAGGGGTTTCAGAAAATAGGATTTCATGTATTTAATGGACATACATGTTGAACCTCACAAGTAGTAGTAAAGCAAGTGTGTGTGTGTGTGTGTGAGAGAGAGAAAAAAAAGACGTCACCTTGAAACCAGTGTGTCCCCTCTTGCAGCAGAGGCAGGTCAGCATGAGGAAGATGAAGATGAAGAGGCCAGACAAGGAAACAGCCACAACCGCCAGAGACGACGGCCACGATAGCTCACTCAGAGGAGCCCCATCTGCAGGACAGAGAGCTGGTTGAACACACACTGTAGACCAGGAACAGCCAACTACATTCATCTGCATGACAGAGCTGGTTGAACACACACTGTAGACCAGGAACAGCCAACTACATTCATCTGCATGACAGAGAGCTGGTTGAACACACACTGTAGACCAGGAACAGCCAACTACATTCATCTGCATGACAGAGCTGGTTAAACACACTGTAGACCAGGAACAGCCAACTACATTCATCTGCATGACAGAGAGCTGGTTGAACACCCACTGTAGACCAGGAACAGCCAACTACATTCATCTGCATGACAGAGCTGGTTGAACACCCACTGTAGACCAGGAACAGCCAACTACATTCATCTGCAGGACAGAGCTGGTTGAACACACACTGTAGACCAGGAACAGCCAACTACATTAATCTGCAGGACAGAGCTGGTTGAACACACACTGTAGACCATGAACAATCAACTACATTCAGACGCACAATGTTCTATGATGGCGCTGACGGTCAGTGGACTTGCTGGTAGCACCTTACTACAATAACTTAACATTGAGAAAACCCAAAAAAGGAAATCCCCTCACGTGATGCTACTCAGCCAATCAAATCTTTCCAGTGGCCAACTGTAATCGGGCCATACGCAAAGACACTGGATACACTCACATGCTCTAAAGTCATGTTCTAAAAAGAGAAAAGCAAAAACATATTAGCTAAAACATATGAACTTATATGTTAATTCTGCACACGGGTACAGAACCAATATGTCTCCGAGAACGTGGTGATAATTAAAAACTGGAACGTGAAACGCCACTAAGAGACAAAGAACACATCCTTTGGTACCCACTTTGGTACCCACTTTGGTACCCACTCTAATCTGAACTAAGTGCACAGAACATTAACGATCTAAGAGCCCAATTTGATCGATCCACCAGAATCCTCAAACATTTACCCACTACCAAACAACGTGTTTCTAACAAAATAAAACAAAAATTAAGTAGTCAAAAAAAGATTTCTGATAGTAGATAAATCTGGTTTGAAATTATTCAAAAAGGTTATGTTGTACCTCTATCCTATTCCTTTGATGATGTACTGCCTCTATCCTATTCCCTTGATGATGTACTGCTTCTGTCCTATTCCCTTGATGATGTACTGCCTCTATCCTATTCCCTTGATGATGTACTGCCTCTGTCCTATGCCCTTGATGATGTACTGCCTCTGTCCTATGCCATTGATGATGTACTGCCTCTATCCTATTCCCTTGATGATGTACTGCCTCTGTCATATTCCCTGGAAAATCGACTACCTCTGTCTTCAGCCCAGATTTACTCAGTACAAAAGTACTGCACTACATGTGTAGGGAATAGGGTGTTATTTATTACCCAACCGTTCTATATAATGTGCTTGTTAATGAAAACTATTCACACACAAAAACACAGACCGTCACGTAATAGTTGTCTGGTCTGTAGTTCATTTGGTTACTTTGCTGGCCTTTGCTCACCCAGAAAACTCTGTCAAAAGACCCCTTTTCTCTCTCTACCTAGTTTTGAATCCACTACCCAATCAGAAAAAGCAATTTCCTATAATCGTAGGCAGGGACAGCGTGTGGCATTGTCTCCAATCTTTTGAATAATATCTTGTTTGGGCTTCGCACTGCCAGATGTATTTTTACCCAACACGGAGGGCCAGCAGTTGCCACGGAAACAGATTGGACAGACAGCCATGTAGGATTGTAAATCTTTTCAGTTGATTCTTGCACACACACCATCACGCCTGCTGCCAGATTGTGCTGATCCTGGAGAACCTGGTGCTAGCACTGACAGGCTTTCAGTATGTTGACTACATGTCATGTAGCCCATGTATCATGTAGCCCATGTATCATGTAGCCCATGTTTCATGTAGCCCATGTATCACAAAGCCCATAGATCATGAAGATTATAGATCATGAAGTGCAAGTGTCTTGTAGCCCATGTATCATGTAGCCCATAGATCATCTAGCGTATTGATTATATAGCTAATACATCAAGTAGCTAATAGACCATGTAGCCAATACATCATGTAGCCAAATTCCTTGGTGTGTTCATCAAAGATGACATCACCAGGTCCAGACTCTGCAGTAAAATGGCCCAAAAGCCTACAGTTCCTGAGAGGTTTGGCATGTCAGCAAAAACTTCACCAACTTCTAGAATCAGAATCAGAAATCAGAAAAACTTTATTGCCAAGTGAATTTACACATACAAGGAGTTTTCTTTGGAGCTTGACAGAAAAAAAAGGTGCACCATTGAGAGCATCCATTGAGAGCATCCTCGCATCCTGGTACGGCAGCTTCTCCTCTGCTGATCACCAGGCCCTGCAGAGGGAGGTGAAGTCAGTGGAGCGCATCATCGTTTCCATCTCCCCTCCGTGCAAGACATCTACCACACAAGAAGCCTTAGGAAAGCACGGAACATCATAAAAGACTATAGGCACCCTGTGAACTGTGAAAAACACTTCAATACTACACTAACACATCAATTAGCAGGAGCTTCAGCACCCATGTGGAGATCCATGTCATGAAATTGAAGTTGGGGTTAATTCCTGGGCTAGGTTTTATGACCACTACAAATGTAGTTCTTCCTCTGTGTGTTTGACTGTGGCGATACTGTTTATGTGCCAGCCTGAAGCGCTACACAGGAGACTCTTAACACTGCATCATGAGTCTTTTGTTTTATCACCACTCAGAGACATCTCACCACTGTGATCTTTAAAGTGCTTTACATCTCACCGCAGTGATCTTTGTAGTGCTTTACATCTCACCACTGTGCTTTACATCTCACCACTGTGATCTTTATAGTGCTTTACATCTCACCACTGTGATCTTTGTAGTGCTTTACATCTCACCACTGTGATCTTTATAGTGCTTTACATCTCACCGCAGTGATCTTTGTAGTGCTTTACATCTCACCACTGTGCTTTACATCTCACCACTGTGATCTTTATAGTGCTTTACATCTCACCACTGTGATCTTTGTAGTGCTTTACATCTCACCACTGTGATCTTTATAGTGCTTTACATCTCATCACTGTGATATTCATAGTACTTTACGCTGGACTTTACAAGCACCCCACAGGATCAAGCACTGGAACATTCTAACTGACGCCATTTTAGTAGAACTACCACAGTTCCATCTGCTGTTCCAGTTCCAAATTAAAACACATACAAGCTAAGAGTCCTACCTGGTTTAATGCTAAGAATCCCAAAGAGCAAAACAGAGCTATACCCTCCAAGCCAAACTTCCATGAAGCATGAAGACACATATTAGGGCAAATGAAGGTCTTGTGGCATGTTTTGGGTAAAATGTACCAATTACATTGGAATCCAAAAGAAATGCAGCCCTCTGCATGCAGTACATTCTCCCATTGCATGAGTCATTTGGCCAAGAGCACAACATTTTCTTAGAGCTCACAACAGCAACCTCTCAGTTTCTGTTCAAAGTGAACATTAAAACTCAGACACCTCATTAACAGATCCTCCCGGAATCAGAGGATGTTCAACAAAGTTCAATTAAAGGTCATGCAAATCATAAAGAAAGCAGGAATACAGACTTTAGGGACAACAGACCACACAGGCCCCAACACTGCAGATAAGATGAAGTCTGTAATCAACCACGTTGAAAGTATTTGCACTGCTAACAGGGAATGCAGCGAACATGAAAGCTGCTTGGTCGGAAGTAGAGGAGGCCAACCCTCACATAACACCCGTCTTTAGGGAGAGAGAGATGTAAGCAGCCTGAAACCTAAATCGACAATGCTATCCTGTCTATCGCTCGGATTTCTAGAGCGATAGAAATCGCAAGTAGTATGGATTTCTACTTGCAGAAATCCATACTACCTCGCCCCCTTCACCACTGCTGCGAGCAGAGGAAATGGCAGTTTGGAAAGGCATCAGAAAGCGTGAAGATGTTTACCTGAAGAGGTGAACATCACCGAGGTACAGAGGAAGCCATGAAGGGAATCACCCAAAACCTAAGCTTGAGTGTCCAGACATGCTACAGTTTAATGTTGAAAAGGTATTGTTGAGAGGGAGTGAAGGGGATAAATCATTCCTGTTTCTTTTGTTCAGTAAAACAATCTCATGTAAGTAAAGTACATTAATTTCATTGAACTCCAAACAAAATTGTATTCCTCTGGCAAAATTGTATTCCTGTCTGCATATGCCATAGTAAATACATACATATATATATATATATATATATATATATAAAAAAATACAGTATATATATAATCTATTGAAATAACCTCTACATTTCCATTTTAATTCCCATATATTCCTATTGCCACATAAAGTTTCCACCTACGAATATTTGAAAAATTTGGCAACCCTAACTGGGACCATTGTACTGGTCCCTGTGCTATGATTTCTTTCTCTTTGCAAGTTTAATAAAAATGCTTTGTGTCCAGAAACTGTTGCCTCTCTGCCAACGTGTGCTCAAGTAGATCACCAGTTTGTTGGTGGAAAACATGCCGTTAACAATAACTCAGCCATCCATTCAAGATCAACTATTTCTGAATTTAAAACAGAACTCCATGAATACAAACCATAATGAACGACGAATGTGTCTTATATTAACTAGCCATGCTGAGCACTATTCTTCTTCTGTCATCATGGCTATGACATGTTTTCCCTTTTGCTCCCGTTTCTGTTGAATTCTTACACGTAAAGTGTAAAGTCCAGTATAGTATTTTAGAGTTTTTTGTTGAACGTGACATTTCTCCATCCCCATCTTTCAAAAAAAAAGATTTTTGCGGCGTCCCTTCTATACAAACCAATCGATAATGGCATTTGTTGCCAACTATCATTATCGACTTTATACATTTTTATCGATTAGTTGTTGCAGCCCTACTATTTACCTCAGTACTAAAGAAACTTAACGACTGTAAGAAGACATATTGCAGCTTTGCTCCGTAAAGGTCACTACTCCCACGATATCCCTCCATTACTCAATACATCTATCCATTTTTTAATCCCTTCATCCCCTTATCACTCAAGCCCTCTTCCATCACCAAATTCCTTCATCGTTCCATTCCTCCATCTCTCCAGAGACACACACACCACTGAATATGTCACATCCCTCAGGAGAGAGCAGAGCCTTTCTCAGAGAGCTCGATTATTAGAAGAGCGAGACGGGGTTTTATCAAGAAAGAGAGATTAGGAGAATGAAGAGAGGGAGAGAAAATAAGAAGTGAGAGGAGAGAGAGAAGAGAGTGAGAGAAAATAAAGAAGAGTGAGGAGAGAGAGAATAGATAGAGAGAAAGGAGAGAGAGGTACATAAAGAGAAAGAAAGCTGGAAGACTAAAAGCCATTTTCTCGACCAGCTGGAGTAGTTGGTTGTAGAAACCTCTCTGCTCCTGTTGAGAGACTCGAGGGTGGTAGCTGTTTTTAGCCTGGTGAAGTGGAGAGAGAAAACCACTTTGATGACTAAAAGATTAAACGAAGAGAATGGGGAGGAGAGGAGAAGTTAGAGAGTTGGACAGGATTGAGAAAAGAGGAAAAGTGTCGAAAATAGGAGGAGACAGAGGGAGGGGAGATTAGAAGGAGGAGGAGAGAGTGTGGGAGGCCTCAGCATTTTAGGAACCTTGTAACCAGTACCCAGAAGCCTCCTCTGCCCCCTGGAGTATTTTCTGGCCTTACTGGAACACAGGAACTTAGTGGACAAGGCTTGCTTCGACTCCAGACTAGTCGGTTCCAGACAGAACCGGATTGGACAGGCATTGTGCCAAACACGCTGTTAAGCACATTCCTCAACTGTCACGACACTTGAAGACGGTTGACCGGCCTGTGGTCAGCAGTATCAGCACTGAAGACAAACACACACCCATAGAGAATAGACGCTGCATATATCGGAGAAGGACACGGATCACCAACTGTGATAAACCAAACAACAGAGACCAGCTGTACGTTCACAACCTGGTGAATAACCTCTGGAAGAACAGTTTAGACCAGTACTTGAGGAAGCCAGCTCAGCAGGCTGATGAATCGGGCACAGCCAGGAAGAGGACACTCAACAAAGACAGTCGACTCATGAAATCCCCTGTTGGAATAGATTATGTGTGTAGTTTACATACGGAGGTTTCCTGCCCAGAGACACCAGTAACAAAGGCTACTGGGTCCTGTCTATTTAGTTCATTGACTTCAATGAAACCGCTGGAGGTCTGGCTGATGATCATCTCTGATGTCTATCCCCAATCCCAACCACACAGACAGATGAATCCACCCGCCCCTTCTGTGTGTCAGAGGAGACAAGGAATCCATGTGTGGCCAAACTCAGCACACAGAACCTGACTCAACACACAGACCCAGACTCACCACACAGGCCCAGACTCACCACACCATCCCATACTCACCGCACAAACCCAGACTCACCGCACAAACCCAGACTCACCGCACAAACCCAGACTCACCGCACAAACCCAGACTCACCATAAGGGCCCAGACTCACCACACGGGCCCTGACTCACCACACGGGCCCAGAATCACCACACGGGCCCAGAATCACCACAC